>JAPJBO010001095.1:0-69209 GCA_030068145.1 Diplonema papillatum | reverse complement strand
CGTTAAGTAACAGGCGAAGCGGTTGACTACGACGCGTTCACTTCATGATTTTGAAGCAGGCTTCACCGCTTTCAGGGCAGGCTTTCAGAGCTTTCCTGGCAATGTCTTCCCTTCTGGCATCTTTCTCACCCATGGCTGCAAAGTGCTTCTCGCTGGATGTCTTTGCACAGGCGGCACATGACCCGAGGGATGTGTGGCAAGCTCCTGTGCAGTGAGCTTGGTCAGACAAACTGTGTGGCGCACACACCCGCCATGGTCGGCAGTATCACCTGGGCCACAGTTTGAGTCCTGTTCCGAGACCCGCTCACGGTGAAGTGGCGCCTACTGGGTCGCTTCCTCTCCAGCTTCGGCGCAAAGTCTTCACCACTGGATGCACTTTGAACGGTGAAAGTGGGCACCAAAACCGAGCAAAGCGTCCCGCAAATCAGACCAGAGTTCTTAGTGGATCCCAAAGCAGCACAAACGAGACCAAAACGGTGCACACGGCGCCAAGGCGGCGCAATTCGACCCAAAGCCTGTATAGACAGGCAGGGCGTGGTACGGTCTGTAGGGTCCATTCGCCTTGTTTTTGCACACCCCGGAACACCTGTAAGCGAGATAATTTATGAAGTCCGAGGGTCGAATGCACCTGGAGAATGATAGAGAACGCCGAAAACGTGTGTTTAGGCCGAGATTTTGCTCCGAGGAGCGACCCAGCATCAGGTTGCATATGTGTCTTCTATGGCGGTTTACGGCCAGCAGACGGGGGGACCCCCTAAAAACCCACAAAATTGCATTTGGGACATCATAGAAGGCTCTCCGGAGGCTTCTGAGGGCGTATTTGAACGCAGAATGATGTTTTAGGAAGGGTATGGGGCCTCAGTACCCGTCAGACCCTGGTGAACTATGCGGGGATTTTTCCGCCCAAACCCCCCCCCCCCCTTTTGGCATCGACTCATATACTAACAAAAACTGCAAAAAACCTTGCATTACCAGCGTCTGAGAGACTCGCAGAGGAGACAGTCAAACAAGCACGCAATATCCCAATGGCAGCAGTAGTAGTACTCGGTTGCTACTGCAATTCAAGATCTTGAGAAACAACGGAACAGAAGAAAAGAAGAAGAAAAAGACAGGAACGTGACGGTCAACCACAGCTTGCAAAGTTTGAGTCGGAGGCAGCACAGTGCCACAACCCCGTCCGCTCTGCCCTGTGGCTGACCGTCTCGACGAGCTTGTGTTCAGCGCGAGCGCCAAGCCCCAGGGTGCGCCACGCCTTGATGCTTTAGCTTCGGAAATCGGTTGCCACTTGACCCGTAGGCCGTGGCTCTGCAGTACCGCCGAACACGTGAAGCTTGGCTCCCGCGTAGCAGGCTTTCCCTGGTACCTAACAACGGAACAACAAATAAGACCTCTAAAAGAACCCATTCGTGAACGGTCACACGGAGACCCTAAAACCCCGGAATTTCAAGCGAACTTTAACTCTAAAAAACCCATCGCCAGGCATCAGAACGACGCAAAGTCGTCGACCGCACAAATATAGCACAAATGTCCGGCAAGCCGAAATACTCGAACCTGTGCTCGGCCGCGTACTTCGGCGATGTGAAGAAGATGCGGAAGCTGGTGGAGTCGGCGGGCGGGGAAGCCGACGACGGCGGAGAAGAGCGCAGCGAGGAGGCGGCGGAGGCTGCGGCCGCTGCCCGGCGCGCGGCGGTCGGCGAACTGGGCGTCGTGCGCACGTTCGCAGCCGGCGGCGCGCGGTGGCGCGACTACGGGCTGTCCTTCGACGTCGCCGCCACGGTGGCCGATGACCCGTTCGCGGCTGCGGTCTTCAAGCACACCTTCAAACCCTCGGGCAAGAGCACTTCCCCTGCAACACCCCTGCACTGGGCCATCCTCGGCAACGAGCAGGCCGCGGTGGAATACCTCCTCGACAACGGCGCGTCTTTGAGCGTGAAAGCCACGAAGTTCGACGCGACGCCTGACGACATCGCCGCCGCGAACGGCCTCGTCGCCATGCAAAACGTCATCCGCACCGCCGAAAGCGGCCTCCTCGCCGACATCGACCGCGCCGCAGCCGACATGGACACCTGCTTCGCCGACCTCGCCGACCTCGCCGGCCCGCTGGCACCGGACCGCAAGTCCGTCTTCGCCAGCACGCGCCTCCTGGCAGACCTCGGCGGCGCCGTGTTCCCCGAAAAACTCGCCCCCACCCACGCTCCCCTCGACGACGCACCCCCGCCCGACCACCAGCCGCAGCAGCACGACGCCGGGGGCGCTGAGCCTCCCCCCCCTCAGGAAGACGCCCCCCAAGCCGTCGACGCCGCGCCTCCGGGAACCGTCGAGCGGGAGCTATTGACCCGCCCCCGCGACGAGGACGCGGCGGCGGAAATCCGCGGGTTTTTGGCCGCCGGCGCGGTGGTGGTGGTCGCGAAGGCGGAAGGGCAGCAGGACGACGCGCAGCAACCCGCCCCCCGGGGGGCCAAGCATCCCGTCGTGGAGCACCACGAGGCGCGCGGGTGGTGGCCCCCCCCGGGGGACGCGGCCGGGTCGATTTTGGGGGTCTTCGCGGCGAACCTGGCGCCGCTCGCGCCGTTCGCGCGGCTCTGCGCCCTCGCGGGGAAGGCGCAGGCGGCGGTGTGCCTCTGGCGGACCCGGAAGCGGGCGCTGCTCCAAACAGCCGAAGAACCCGACGCCGGCGACACGCCGCAGCCGACCCTGCTCGAAAGCCTGGCCCTGCTGCTCCTCGCAGCAGACTCCGCGGCGCTGACGGCCGCGCTCGCGGCGCCGGGCGACGACGAAGAGGCGGCGGCACCCGACGTGTTCCGGCTCGCCTTCACGTCCTCGTTCGCGCCGGCCGCGGCTGCGCCGGACGCCGACGACGCTCCCGCGCCCGACGACGGCGGCGACGACAAGCCGGCGCCCGCGAGCCTTGCAACCAACCGCTGGGTGCTCGCGGGTACCCTCATCGACCACCTCGCCAAAAAACACGCGGCCCCGGCGCCGCAGCGGCAGAAGCAGGAAGACGGCGAGAAACCCGCCGACGGCCGCGAGTGGGTGATCCCGTTCCCGGCGCCGCCGGCGGCGTTCCGCGACGCGATGCGGGCGGCCGCCCCGGGCGACGCTTTGACGGTGCGCGCGCTGCACGCCGTGCGCCGCCGCCCCGCCGGCGGCGCGGCGGCTCTCGGCCCGGCCGACGTCGTGCTGGTGCTCGAAGGGGTTGAGGCAGGCGGCGTCGACGTCACCGACTACGAAACGATCGCGCTCGGCGGGCTGAAAAAGGCCGCCGCCGCCGCCGCGCATGCGGAGGGCGCGCCCGGGTTCAAGGAGCTGCTCGACGAGGAAACAGAGCGCGGGAAAACCATCGTCATGCCGGCCTACGCAACGTACCGCGTCGTCGAAGTGACTCAAGCCGTGCACCCGCGCGAACCCGAGCCAACGCCGAACGAGGAAGATGCGCAGGAAAACGAGCCGGAAGAAGAACCGGCAGACGGAGAAGACCAGCCAGGCGAACCCGCAAAAGGCGACGCGCCTCCCGAGGCCGATCCGTTTGAGGCCGCCGAGAAGGCGGAGGCCCGGCCGCCGTCGCCCCCTCCGACCCCGGCGCCGCTGGTCGTCCGGGTCGTGTTTGAGGCCAGCGGGTACCCGAGCGCGCCCGTCGACGCCTTCGACGTCGACGAGCGGCTTCTGGCTTCGGTGCAAACGTACCACAGGCTGCTCGCGCGCGTGCGGGACCTGAGGAAGGAGCTCGCCGCTCTGCGGGCGCCGCCGCCGCCGCCTCCGGAGGAAGACGTCGAAGAAGAAGCCCCGGCGGAAGAGGAAGAAGAAGAAGACGCCTGATCCTGTTCTCGGCTCACCACCACCCCCACCCTTCACTCCTCGACAGACGCGTTGGATCGCCACCGGGGTCCATCTCGTCGAAGTGCAGTTTTTTTTTTTTGTCACGGATTCTCTGTATTCAAACCAGCCTTAGAAGTGGGCCATTTTACCATTGACGAACAAATCAGCCAGAAGACCAGCCAGACGAACCCGCAAAAGGCGACGCGCCTCCCGAGGCCGATCCGTTTGAGACCGCCGAGAAGACGGAGGGCCCGGCCGCCGTCGCCCCCTCCGACCCCGGCGCCGCTGGTCGTCCGGGTCGTGTTTGAGGCCACTCGGCGCCTTCGACGTCGACGAGCGGCTTCTGGCTTCGGTGCAAACGTACCACGGGCTGCTCGCGCGCGTGCGGGACCTGAGGGAGGAGCTCACCGCTCTGCGCCGCGCCGCCCACCACCACCACCCCACCACCACACCACCCCACCACCACCACCACCCCACCACACCACCACCACCAACCAACCACACCACCACCACCACACCACCACCACACCCACCACCACCACCACCACCACACCACCACCACCACCACCACCACCACCACCACCACCACCACCACCACCCCACCACCACCACCACCACCACCACCCCACCACCAACACCACCACCACCACCACCACCACCACCACCACCCACCACCACCACCACCACCACCACCACCACCACCCACCACCACACCACCACCACCCCAACCTTCACTCCTCGACAGACGCGTCGGATCGCCACGGGGTCCATCTCGTCGAAGTGCAATCTTATATCGTCTCTGTATTCAAACCAGCCTTAGAGGGGCCATTTACCATTGACGAACAACCCGCTGGATACTGATGAACTCCGGATTTCAGCATCAGACTGCTATACCGAGCAGCGAAAATACGTGCACACCAGAGACGCAGAGCCCGGAGGAAGCCGAGGCACCAGAATTTTTGCCGGACCATTGTGATGCGAGTGAGTTGCGACAAAAAGAGGTGCATCTGCGAACCAGTGCTGTGCCGGTGCGGCTAGTCTGGAGGGGGGGCTTCGTGCCCTCAAGGGTCGACGGAGACGCCCCAATTCCTTGCGAATCACTGCGATGAAAAGTGTGGCAACGCACTCAAACGCGACAAACCGAACCAACAACTGTTAGTGACTAACCAACGGCGACGGGACTAAGAGGGAAGCACACCGAACCAACCGCGTCACTGATCTCTAGAGCTTCCCTGCGCGATGCAGCACACGCTTCTCCTCTCTTTCTTTGCCTAGCCCTTCCCCACTTTGGTGTTTATATTCGAAGGCAAGAGTTTCCTTGGGCTATCGAGCGTTCTTTTTCCTTCGTCTCGTGGACCCGCGGCGGACAGGAAAGTGTGCACGGTGCCCAGAAAGTTGACTCGTCAAGGGTTTACGTGCCGACTACATTGGCTGCCACGAGCAGAAATCTACTCGATACTTGTAGGGAGTCAAGTTACAGTGCCGGCATGCCGGCGACGATAACATGTCGGCAGCGGAGAGGATGTTGTGTACTGTGCAAGCATGCACAGCCGTCGCACATTCGAGTTGTAGCCGCGTGCGCCTAGTAAATTTGTTGCAATAGTGCGTGTGGGCCTTTGAAGCGTGGATGATGCCTCTCGCGCTGCTCCCCTTGAGGTTCCTGGCTCATGCGAAAGCGCCGCCGCCCGGGTTAAGGGGTTGCGGCACCAGGCGTGGGCCAGGGCCAGGGAGGCTGTTCGGAGGGGTCACCACCCACCGTTCGCGGGCTTCGTTACTTCACTGCCCCCGGCTCTCCCCGGCCTTCGTCGTCCCGGGGAGGGTTCCACGGCCATCCCCCCCCCCCGCGTGGGGAATGGATTGATGCTGTGCCGCGGGTCCTCCCGTGCGTTCTCGCGACGGCGCCGCTGTCGATGTCGCTGCCGTTGTTGCTGCCGCTGCAGCCACTGTCGGGCGGTTGGTTGACGACCCCGGTCTGCACCCCGCCCGTTGCGCGTCGGCTTTCTTCTTCTCGGCGTTCGCTAGGACAAATTTGTTGCATTATTGTGATTGTCAGACCTTCGACTACCCTGAGCAATGCACTATTAGTTGTAGCCGCGTGCGCCAGTAGTTTTAATCACGACTAGCGAGCGCTGACAACCGCGCGAGTTCCTCAGTAACCAGTCGCAGCAGGTCCATCGACGCTAGTACAACACCGTTGCACTCTGGCACCGCACACCCGTTCAAAGTCTGTAAGCATTCCCGCGTCCCCGGACGGAAACCCGCAAGTCGCAACGGCAAGTGACTGGTACGCCGTGGCCCGATCTCGCCGCTGCGGACTTCTTATTTTGTTTGGACACGAGACATCGCATACGCCGCCGCCACCAAGAAAGGAGCTTCAGCGATCTTTAAGTGTTTCTCCATCCAGCTACGATGGGCTGGCAAGGTTCCGTTCACGAAAAAATCTCACCATACACAGGCTCTCTGTTTATCAAAGCACCCTACCTGAAGAAAGGTTTGGATTTTTTTGGATTCTACAATGACGCAGACGTTTGAGTTCCAGGCGGAGATCAACCAGTTGATGAGCTTGATCATCAACACGTTCTACTCGAACAAAGAAATCTTCCTGCGGGAGCTGATCTCGAACTCGTCCGATGCGCTTGACAAGATCAGGCACATGTCGCTGCTGGACAAGGATGTGCTCGGAGACGAGCCGGAGCTGAAGATCCGAATCTCGGTCGACAAGGCGAACAAGACGCTGACGCTGATGGACACCGGTATCGGGATGACGAAGACGGACCTTGTGGCGAACTTGGGTACCATCGCGCGTTCGGGTACGAAGGCGTTCATGGAGGCCCTGGAGGCTGGAGCGGACATGTCGATGATCGGCCAGTTCGGAGTTGGGTTCTACAGTGCGTACCTTGTGTCCGACAAGGTGACTGTCATCTCGAAGCACAACGACGACGAGTGCTACGTGTGGGAGTCCGCCGCAGGAGGTACGTTCACTGTTGCACCGTACAGCGACCCCGAGCTGAAGAGAGGAACGCGCATCATCTGCCACCTGAAGGACGACCAGCTGGAGTACCTTGAGGAGAAGAGGATCAAGGACCTGGTGAAGAAGCACTCTGAGTTCATCGGGTACGACATCGAGCTGGAGGTGGAGAAGACGAAGGAGACGGAAGTGACAGACGACGAGGAGGAAGAGGAGGAGAAGAAGGACGAGAAGAAGGAAGACGAGGAGAAGAAGGACGACGAAGAGAAGAAGGACGACGAGGAGAAGAAGGACGGAGAGGAGGAGGAGAAGAAGAAGAAGACGAAGAAGGTGAAGGAGGTGACGAAGGAGTGGGAGAAGCTGAACAAGAACAAGCCGCTGTGGACGCGTGACCCGAAGGAGATCACGAAGGAGGAGTACGCGGCGTTCTACAAGGCCATCTCGAACGACTGGGAGGACCACCTGGCCGTGAAGCACTTCGCAGTTGAAGGTCAGTTGGAGTTCCGTGCGATCCTGTTCGTGCCGCGCCGTGCGCCGTTCGACATGTTCGAGCCGAACAAGAAGAAGAACAACATCAAGTTGTACGTGCGCCGTGTGTTCATCATGGACAACTGCGAGGACTTGGTGCCGGAATGGCTGTCGTTCATCAAGGGCATCGTGGACAGCGAGGACTTGCCGCTGAACATCTCGCGTGAAAACCTGCAGCAGAACAAGATCCTGAAGGTGATCAGGAAGAACATTGTGAAGAAGGCGTTGGAGATGTTCGAGGAGGTGTCCGAGAACAAGGAGGACTACGCAAAGTTCTACGAGCACTTCGGAAAGAACCTGAAGCTGGGGATCCACGAGGACACCCAGAACAGGAAGAAGCTGTCTGAGTTCCTGAGGTACTTCAGCACGAAGAGCGGTGACGAGACGACCTCGCTGAAGGACTACGTGACGCGGATGAAGGAGGGACAGAAGGAGATCTTTTACATCACGGGAGACAGCAAGGGCAAGCTGGAGAACTCTCCGTTCATCGAGCAGTGCAAGAAGAGAGGATACGAGGTTCTGCTGATGACTGACCCGATCGACGAGTACGCGATGCAGCAGCTGAAGGAGTTCGAGGACAAGAAGTTCAGATGCGTGACGAAGGAGGGGCTGAAGTTCGAGGAGACCGAGGACGAGAAGAAGAAGCACGAGGAGGAGAAGGCAGCGTTCGAGACTCTGTGCAAGACGATGAAGGACATCTTGGGCGACAAGGTGGAGAAGGTGATGCTGTCTGACCGTCTCGCGCAGGCGCCGTGCATCCTGGTCACGTCCGAGTTCGGGTGGAGCGCGCACATGGAGCAGATCATGAAGAACCAGGCTTTGAGAGACTCCAGCTCGTCGTCGTACATGGTGTCGAAGAAGACCATGGAGATCAACCCGTCGCACCCGATCGTCAAGACGTTGAAGCAGAAGGCCGACAGCGACGCCAACGACAAGACCGTGAAGGACCTTGTCCTCCTGCTGTTCGAGACCTCGCTTCTCACCTCCGGCTTCTCCCTCGAAGACCCGACCAACTACGCCGAGAGAATCCACCGCATGATCAAGCTCGGTCTCAGCATCGACGACGACGACGAAGACGAAACCCCGCAGGTCGCCGCCGACACCACCGCCGCCGAGGACGAGGGTGAGTCCAAGATGGAGGAAGTCGACTAAGACCACGTTTCACGCGTCGAATTAATAGACAACCACCACAGAAGTTTACGTTGTAAGGCGTCGCTCATCTCCTGTCGTTTTGTTTCTCTATCCCTCCGTTTCTCGCAAGATTGCGGCGCACTTCAACCATGCTATTCTCTCTCAGCTTAATGCTCCTTTAGTTCAGATCGGACATCGTAAGGTCCGCGTGCATCTCCAGCTATGCGCAACATCTGCACCTCACTACTTGCCTCGATCACGTGTCTCCACCATTGGTTCAACTAATTTTGCCGTCATCTGTTCTCCGTAAGAAGCGGGTTGCCTTCGTGCAGAGAAGAGCAATCCCGTGTCTACAGATCGAGCAGCTTACGGGATCAGTTCTTATGGCTTATCGTTTTCTTTCGCTAGGTTTCTATTTCTTCACATATTTGTGCTTCCTATTTGGCTTGTGCACGGCGGCGGCTATCACAAACGGGCGGCCGGAGGGTCGACATCGGCACTCCGCCGTACCGGTAATGCTTCCCGTAGATTCTTCCTCCCCTTCTGCTCCTGTCGTTGACTTAGCTTGATTCACCCGACCAAGTGCCGCTGCTGTCCTTTGCTTTTCTTTTTGGCGAGCAACTTGTTTTGCGCAACCTGCTCTCCGGAGCCGAACCACCGGGCTTCTTGATTTTGGGTCGCGCCTGACGACCGTACAGAGAAAGCACCCGCGTCCACCAGCTACCCTCCTGCCAGCCATAGCCATAGCCACCCAAGCCACGACCCAGATTGTAAACTCAGCCGAGCCCAAGCTTCCCCAGTGGGGTTTTTGTCCGGCAGACGGTCCACCCACATTTTTAAGCCGCTCCAGGGCTTTAATGCTCCCGGCGAGCCACACGCTCAGCCGTCGCTGCTAGCGGGCCCTGAGAAGGGAAATAAAACTTGGTCACCTTCGTTGGCCCTCTGTTGCTACCTCCCGTTTTGCCTGTTGAGGTTTATTCCCAACAGTCATGCGGGTCTAACCGGTCAACTCACTCCAGATTCGGGCATTCAGCCTCTGGCCACAGAGAGAACGAACCTGACTGGGTCAACTCCTGCAACCTTTTCCGGAAAGGTCCCGTCGCTCTGAAGCGTCTCTTGATCGTTTTCGATGTGCGATCGTTCAGTTCGTTGGTGGTTGTACCTCACCTGGAGTATCCCTCCCTATCTTCCTGCCCAAATCCCACCCCCTTTTGGCATCCTTCCGTATCGGGTTCTACAGCTTGGAGGGAGCGCCTTGCTCTTGACAATGTGGTGCCGTCTGGTAGCAGCAAATGTCGGCTACCCCCTGTATTGAGACACCAGCCGGCGGACGGACTCAATTGAGCTACAGGGTCACAGCAGGGCTCGTTGTTTTGGTCCAAGGTTCGTTGGAGGAGAAACGCGACAACAGGATGCTCAAATAAGTAATATCATCCACACACAGGTTTCTGTTCATCAAAGCACCCCACAACATAAAGTTGATAGTTTTTTGGATTCTACAATGACGCAGACGTTTGAGTTCCAGGCGGAGATCAACCAGTTGATGAGCTTGATCATCAACACGTTCTACTCGAACAAAGAAATCTTCCTGCGGGAGCTGATCTCGAACTCGTCCGATGCGCTTGACAAGATCAGGCACATGTCGCTGCTGGACAAGGATGTGCTCGGAGACGAGCCGGAGCTGAAGATCCGAATCTCGGTCGACAAGGCGAACAAGACGCTGACGCTGATGGACACCGGTATCGGGATGACGAAGACGGACCTTGTGGCGAACTTGGGTACCATCGCGCGTTCCGGTACGAAGGCGTTCATGGAGGCCCTGGAGGCTGGAGCGGACATGTCGATGATCGGCCAGTTCGGAGTTGGGTTCTACAGTGCGTACCTTGTGTCCGACAAGGTGACTGTCATCTCGAAGCACAACGACGACGAGTGCTACGTGTGGGAGTCCGCCGCAGGAGGTACGTTCACTGTTGCACCGTACAGCGACCCCGAGCTGAAGAGAGGAACGCGCATCATCTGCCACCTGAAGGACGACCAGCTGGAGTACCTTGAGGAGAAGAGGATCAAGGACCTGGTGAAGAAGCACTCTGAGTTCATCGGGTACGACATCGAGCTGGAGGTGGAGAAGACGAAGGAGACGGAAGTGACAGACGACGAGGAGGAAGAGGAGGAGAAGAAGGACGAGAAGAAGGAAGACGAGGAGAAGAAGGACGACGAAGAGAAGAAGGACGACGAGGAGAAGAAGGACGGAGAGGAGGAGGAGAAGAAGAAGAAGACGAAGAAGGTGAAGGAGGTGACGAAGGAGTGGGAGAAGCTGAACAAGAACAAGCCGCTGTGGACGCGTGACCCGAAGGAGATCACGAAGGAGGAGTACGCGGCGTTCTACAAGGCCATCTCGAACGACTGGGAGGACCACCTGGCCGTGAAGCACTTCGCAGTTGAAGGTCAGTTGGAGTTCCGTGCGATCCTGTTCGTGCCGCGCCGTGCGCCGTTCGACATGTTCGAGCCGAACAAGAAGAAGAACAACATCAAGTTGTACGTGCGCCGTGTGTTCATCATGGACAACTGCGAGGACTTGGTGCCGGAATGGCTGTCGTTCATCAAGGGCATCGTGGACAGCGAGGACTTGCCGCTGAACATCTCGCGTGAAAACCTGCAGCAGAACAAGATCCTGAAGGTGATCAGGAAGAACATTGTGAAGAAGGCGTTGGAGATGTTCGAGGAGGTGTCCGAGAACAAGGAGGACTACGCAAAGTTCTACGAGCACTTCGGAAAGAACCTGAAGCTGGGGATCCACGAGGACACCCAGAACAGGAAGAAGCTGTCTGAGTTCCTGAGGTACTTCAGCACGAAGAGCGGTGACGAGACGACCTCGCTGAAGGACTACGTGACGCGGATGAAGGAGGGACAGAAGGAGATCTTTTACATCACGGGAGACAGCAAGGGCAAGCTGGAGAACTCTCCGTTCATCGAGCAGTGCAAGAAGAGAGGATACGAGGTTCTGCTGATGACTGACCCGATCGACGAGTACGCGATGCAGCAGCTGAAGGAGTTCGAGGACAAGAAGTTCAGATGCGTGACGAAGGAGGGGCTGAAGTTCGAGGAGACCGAGGACGAGAAGAAGAAGCACGAGGAGGAGAAGGCAGCGTTCGAGACTCTGTGCAAGACGATGAAGGACATCTTGGGCGACAAGGTGGAGAAGGTGATGCTGTCTGACCGTCTCGCGCAGGCGCCGTGCATCCTGGTCACGTCCGAGTTCGGGTGGAGCGCGCACATGGAGCAGATCATGAAGAACCAGGCTTTGAGAGACTCCAGCTCGTCGTCGTACATGGTGTCGAAGAAGACCATGGAGATCAACCCGTCGCACCCGATCGTCAAGACGTTGAAGCAGAAGGCCGACAGCGACGCCAACGACAAGACCGTGAAGGACCTTGTCCTCCTGCTGTCATCTCGAAGCACAACGACGACGAGTGCTACGTGTGGGAGTCCGCCGCAGGAGGTACGTTCACTGTTGCACCGTACAGCGACCCCGAGCTGAAGAGAGGAACGCGCATCATCTGCCACCTGAAGGACGACCAGCTGGAGTACCTTGAGGAGAAGAGGATCAAGGACCTGGTGAAGAAGCACTCTGAGTTCATCGGGTACGACATCGAGCTGGAGGTGGAGAAGACGAAGGAGACGGAAGTGACCGACGACGAGGAGGAAGAGGAGGAGAAGAAGGACGAGAAGAAGGAAGACGAGGAGAAGAAGGACGACGAAGAGAAGAAGGACGACGAGGAGAAGAAGGACGGAGAGGAGGAGGAGAAGAAGAAGAAGACGAAGAAGGTGAAGGAGGTGACGAAGGAGTGGGAGAAGCTGAACAAGAACAAGCCGCTGTGGACGCGTGACCCGAAGGAGATCACGAAGGAGGAGTACGCGGCGTTCTACAAGGCCATCTCGAACGACTGGGAGGACCACCTGGCCGTGAAGCACTTCGCAGTTGAAGGTCAGTTGGAGTTCCGTGCGATCCTGTTCGTGCCGCGCCGTGCGCCGTTCGACATGTTCGAGCCGAACAAGAAGAAGAACAACATCAAGTTGTACGTGCGCCGTGTGTTCATCATGGACAACTGCGAGGACTTGGTGCCGGAATGGCTGTCGTTCATCAAGGGCATCGTGGACAGCGAGGACTTGCCGCTGAACATCTCGCGTGAAAACCTGCAGCAGAACAAGATCCTGAAGGTGATCAGGAAGAACATTGTGAAGAAGGCGTTGGAGATGTTCGAGGAGGTGTCCGAGAACAAGGAGGACTACGCAAAGTTCTACGAGCACTTCGGAAAGAACCTGAAGCTGGGGATCCACGAGGACACCCAGAACAGGAAGAAGCTGTCTGAGTTCCTGAGGTACTTCAGCACGAAGAGCGGTGACGAGACGACCTCGCTGAAGGACTACGTGACGCGGATGAAGGAGGGACAGAAGGAGATCTTTTACATCACGGGAGACAGCAAGGGCAAGCTGGAGAACTCTCCGTTCATCGAGCAGTGCAAGAAGAGAGGATACGAGGTTCTGCTGATGACTGACCCGATCGACGAGTACGCGATGCAGCAGCTGAAGGAGTTCGAGGACAAGAAGTTCAGATGCGTGACGAAGGAGGGGCTGAAGTTCGAGGAGACCGAGGACGAGAAGAAGAAGCACGAGGAGGAGAAGGCAGCGTTCGAGACTCTGTGCAAGACGATGAAGGACATCTTGGGCGACAAGGTGGAGAAGGTGATGCTGTCTGACCGTCTCGCGCAGGCGCCGTGCATCCTGGTCACGTCCGAGTTCGGGTGGAGCGCGCACATGGAGCAGATCATGAAGAACCAGGCTTTGAGAGACTCCAGCTCGTCGTCGTACATGGTGTCGAAGAAGACCATGGAGATCAACCCGTCGCACCCGATCGTCAAGACGTTGAAGCAGAAGGCCGACAGCGACGCCAACGACAAGACCGTGAAGGACCTTGTCCTCCTGCTGTTCGAGACCTCGCTTCTCACCTCCGGCTTCTCCCTCGACGACCCGACCAACTACGCCGAGAGAATCCACCGCATGATCAAGCTCGGTCTCAGCATCGACGACGACGACGAAGACGAAACCCCGCAGGTCGCCGCCGACACCACGGCCGCTGAGGACGAGGGTGAGTCCAAGATGGAGGAAGTCGACTAAGATCACGTTTCACGCGTCGAAGAAAGTGACAACCGCCACCGTGGTTTACGAATGAAACGTGTTGCTTTGTTTCCTGTTGTTTTGCTTCCCTATCCCTCACTTTTTGTCGCAAGGCTGCGTCACACTTCCATCTTACTTTCGAATGCATGTGCGCTTTGATGCTTCTTCAAATCGGACAGCGTAAGGTCCGTGTGCATCGTGTTCTTCTCGTCACTTGCCCAATCTCTTCCCAGCAGTTTGATTCTTCTCTGAAAAAGCAAAATACTTACCTCTGCGAAAAGCACTGAAAAGTAACGCCTTTTTTTGGCAATAACCCGTTTAACACTTCTTCCGTCTTAATTAATGGGTTTCGGTTTTCTCTCTTCCGCCGGTTTGTTGGAAGAACAAACCCCGCGGAGAGTGAAAAGGAAAGTCGCAGTGCCGCGCTATCAGTTCCTATTATCTATCTTTCATTTTAGCTTCCACCCTTTCCTGCTTCTTGTTTTTGTTTTGTTGTGCGGTTAGCACAAAGGCTACCGGAGGGCTGGCGTCGGTGCGTACCTTCGCTCCTCCGGGACCCCGAGTGCTCGCCATCGCATATCGTAGACATTCGTCTCCTCTCCTGCTTCTTCCCACTCCCTTCATTGACCTAGCTTGAACTCATCTATTCTACCGGTTTCCCTGTTGCCCTTTTTGCTTGTGAAATTGCGTAGCAGGAAAGAGCGTTGCATCGGTTTTACCGCATGGGACTAGCCAAGTAGAGTCACGGGGCTTCCGAAGCGCGAGGGCTGCAGATAAGCAGGTGGAACGAAACACTTCGCATTACCCTACGCATATTTGCGAGTTCTCTGCCACGATTCTCACCTGGGAACTGCAGGTGAACCGAACAAAGGGAAACACTCCTGCACGCATGCAGACTACCTTGATCAGCCTTCGAAAAGAGTCGAATCCAGTTGCCTCAATGGCCGAGCAGGCTCAACACGGCGAGGACTCGCTTGCAGATCGATTCTTTGGTTAAGGGCTGCGAAGTTCTGAGAGTCATAGGAGATAGAGGGTAAACATCGACACGGGCTTGCGGAGCTGTTGCGCAATAAACTTCACACCCACAGGTTTCTGTTTATCAAGCACCCCACAGCATAAAGTTGATAGTTTTTTGGATTCTACAATGACGCAGACGTTTGAGTTCCAGGCGGAGATCAACCAGTTGATGAGCTTGATCATCAACACGTTCTACTCGAACAAAGAAATCTTCCTGCGGGAGCTGATCTCGAACTCGTCCGATGCGCTTGACAAGATCAGGCACATGTCGCTGCTGGACAAGGATGTGCTCGGAGACGAGCCGGAGCTGAAGATCCGAATCTCGGTCGACAAGGCGAACAAGACGCTGACGCTGATGGACACCGGTATCGGGATGACGAAGACGGACCTTGTGGCGAACTTGGGTACCATCGCGCGTTCGGGTACGAAGGCGTTCATGGAGGCCCTGGAGGCTGGAGCGGACATGTCGATGATCGGCCAGTTCGGAGTTGGGTTCTACAGTGCGTACCTTGTGTCCGACAAGGTGACTGTCATCTCGAAGCACAACGACGACGAGTGCTACGTGTGGGAGTCCGCCGCAGGAGGTACGTTCACTGTTGCACCGTACAGCGACCCCGAGCTGAAGAGAGGAACGCGCATCATCTGCCACCTGAAGGACGACCAGCTGGAGTACCTTGAGGAGAAGAGGATCAAGGACCTGGTGAAGAAGCACTCTGAGTTCATCGGGTACGACATCGAGCTGGAGGTGGAGAAGACGAAGGAGACGGAAGTGACAGACGACGAGGAGGAAGAGGAGGAGAAGAAGGACGAGAAGAAGGAAGACGAGGAGAAGAAGGACGACGAAGAGAAGAAGGACGACGAGGAGAAGAAGGACGGAGAGGAGGAGGAGAAGAAGAAGAAGACGAAGAAGGTGAAGGAGGTGACGAAGGAGTGGGAGAAGCTGAACAAGAACAAGCCGCTGTGGACGCGTGACCCGAAGGAGATCACGAAGGAGGAGTACGCGGCGTTCTACAAGGCCATCTCGAACGACTGGGAGGACCACCTGGCCGTGAAGCACTTCGCAGTTGAAGGTCAGTTGGAGTTCCGTGCGATCCTGTTCGTGCCGCGCCGTGCGCCGTTCGACATGTTCGAGCCGAACAAGAAGAAGAACAACATCAAGTTGTACGTGCGCCGTGTGTTCATCATGGACAACTGCGAGGACTTGGTGCCGGAATGGCTGTCGTTCATCAAGGGCATCGTGGACAGCGAGGACTTGCCGCTGAACATCTCGCGTGAAAACCTGCAGCAGAACAAGATCCTGAAGGTGATCAGGAAGAACATTGTGAAGAAGGCGTTGGAGATGTTCGAGGAGGTGTCCGAGAACAAGGAGGACTACGCAAAGTTCTACGAGCACTTCGGAAAGAACCTGAAGCTGGGGATCCACGAGGACACCCAGAACAGGAAGAAGCTGTCTGAGTTCCTGAGGTACTTCAGCACGAAGAGCGGTGACGAGACGACCTCGCTGAAGGACTACGTGACGCGGATGAAGGAGGGACAGAAGGAGATCTTTTACATCACGGGAGACAGCAAGGGCAAGCTGGAGAACTCTCCGTTCATCGAGCAGTGCAAGAAGAGAGGATACGAGGTTCTGCTGATGACTGACCCGATCGACGAGTACGCGATGCAGCAGCTGAAGGAGTTCGAGGACAAGAAGTTCAGATGCGTGACGAAGGAGGGGCTGAAGTTCGAGGAGACCGAGGACGAGAAGAAGAAGCACGAGGAGGAGAAGGCAGCGTTCGAGACTCTGTGCAAGACGATGAAGGACATCTTGGGCGACAAGGTGGAGAAGGTGATGCTGTCTGACCGTCTCGCGCAGGCGCCGTGCATCCTGGTCACGTCCGAGTTCGGGTGGAGCGCGCACATGGAGCAGATCATGAAGAACCAGGCTTTGAGAGACTCCAGCTCGTCGTCGTACATGGTGTCGAAGAAGACCATGGAGATCAACCCGTCGCACCCGATCGTCAAGACGTTGAAGCAGAAGGCCGACAGCGACGCCAACGACAAGACCGTGAAGGACCTTGTCCTCCTGCTGTTCGAGACCTCGCTTCTCACCTCCGGCTTCTCCCTCGACGACCCGACCAACTACGCCGAGAGAATCCACCGCATGATCAAGCTCGGTCTCAGCATCGACGACGACGACGAAGACGAAACCCCGCAGGTCGCCGCCGACACCACGGCCGCTGAGGACGAGGGTGAGTCCAAGATGGAGGAAGTCGACTAAGATCACGTTTCACGCGTCGAAGAAAGTGACAACCGCCACCGTGGTTTACGAATGAAACGTGTTGCTTTGTTTCCTGTTGTTTTGCTTCCCTATCCCTCACTTTTTGTCGCAAGGCTGCGTCACACTTCCATCTTACTTTCGAATGCATGTGCGCTTTGATGCTTCTTCAAATCGGACAGCGTAAGGTCCGTGTGCATCGTGTTCTTCTCGTCACTTGCCCAATCTCTTCCCAGCAGTTTGATTCTTCTCTGAAAAAGCAAAATACTTACCTCTGCGAAAAGCACTGAAAAGTAAAGCCTTTTTTTTGGCAATAACCCGTTTAACACTTCTTCCGTCTTAATTAATGGGTTTCGGTTTTCTCTCTTCCGCCGGTTTGTTGGAAGAACAAACCCCGCGGAGAGTGAAAAGGAAAGTCGCAGTGCCGCGCTATCAGTTCTTATTATCTATCTTTCATTTTAGCTTCCACCCTTTCCTGGTTCTTGTTTTTGTTTTGTTGTGCGGTTAGCACAAAGGCTACCGGAGGGCTGGCGTCGGTGCGTACCTTCGCTCCTCCGGGACCCCGAGTGCTCGCCATCGCATATCGTAGACATTCGTCTCCTCTCCTGCTTCTTCCCACTCCCTTCATTGACCTAGCTTGAACTCATCTATTCTACCGGTTTCCCTGTTGCCCTTTTTGCTTGTGAAATTGCGTAGCAGGAAAGAGCGTTGCATCGGTTTTACCGCAGCTTCTGTCATGGGACTAGCCAAGTAGAGTCACGGGGCTTCCGAAGCGCGAGGGCTGCAGATAAGCAGGTGGAACGAAACACTTCGCATTACCCTACGCATATTTGCGAGTTCTCTGCCACGATTCTCACCTGGGAACTGCAGGTGAACCGAACAAAGGGAAACACTCCTGCACGCATGCAGACTACCTTGATCAGCCTTCGAAAAGAGTCGAATCCAGTTGCCTCAATGGCCGAGCAGGCTCAACACGGCGAGGACTCGCTTGCAGATCGATTCTTTGGTTAAGGGCTGCGAAGTTCTGAGAGTCATAGGAGATAGAGGGTAAACATCGACACGGGCTTGCGGAGCTGTTGCGCAATAAACTTCACACCCACAGGTTTCTGTTTATCAAGCACCCCACAGCATAAAGTTGATAGTTTTTTGGATTCTACAATGACGCAGACGTTTGAGTTCCAGGCGGAGATCAACCAGTTGATGAGCTTGATCATCAACACGTTCTACTCGAACAAAGAAATCTTCCTGCGGGAGCTGATCTCGAACTCGTCCGATGCGCTTGACAAGATCAGGCACATGTCGCTGCTGGACAAGGATGTGCTCGGAGACGAGCCGGAGCTGAAGATCCGAATCTCGGTCGACAAGGCGAACAAGACGCTGACGCTGATGGACACCGGTATCGGGATGACGAAGACGGACCTTGTGGCGAACTTGGGTACCATCGCGCGTTCGGGTACGAAGGCGTTCATGGAGGCCCTGGAGGCTGGAGCGGACATGTCGATGATCGGCCAGTTCGGAGTTGGGTTCTACAGTGCGTACCTTGTGTCCGACAAGGTGACTGTCATCTCGAAGCACAACGACGACGAGTGCTACGTGTGGGAGTCCGCCGCAGGAGGTACGTTCACTGTTGCACCGTACAGCGACCCCGAGCTGAAGAGAGGAACGCGCATCATCTGCCACCTGAAGGACGACCAGCTGGAGTACCTTGAGGAGAAGAGGATCAAGGACCTGGTGAAGAAGCACTCTGAGTTCATCGGGTACGACATCGAGCTGGAGGTGGAGAAGACGAAGGAGACGGAAGTGACAGACGACGAGGAGGAAGAGGAGGAGAAGAAGGACGAGAAGAAGGAAGACGAGGAGAAGAAGGACGACGAAGAGAAGAAGGACGACGAGGAGAAGAAGGACGGAGAGGAGGAGGAGAAGAAGAAGAAGACGAAGAAGGTGAAGGAGGTGACGAAGGAGTGGGAGAAGCTGAACAAGAACAAGCCGCTGTGGACGCGTGACCCGAAGGAGATCACG
This sequence comes from Diplonema papillatum, assembly GCA_030068145.1. NCBI lineage: Eukaryota > Euglenozoa > Diplonemea > Diplonemida > Diplonemidae > Diplonema > Diplonema papillatum. The sequence continues at coordinate 50,298 of JAPJBO010001095.1, read as the reverse complement.
AAGGAGGAGTACGCGGCGTTCTACAAGGCCATCTCGAACGACTGGGAGGACCACCTGGCCGTGAAGCACTTCGCAGTTGAAGGTCAGTTGGAGTTCCGTGCGATCCTGTTCGTGCCGCGCCGTGCGCCGTTCGACATGTTCGAGCCGAACAAGAAGAAGAACAACATCAAGTTGTACGTGCGCCGTGTGTTCATCATGGACAACTGCGAGGACTTGGTGCCGGAATGGCTGTCGTTCATCAAGGGCATCGTGGACAGCGAGGACTTGCCGCTGAACATCTCGCGTGAAAACCTGCAGCAGAACAAGATCCTGAAGGTGATCAGGAAGAACATTGTGAAGAAGGCGTTGGAGATGTTCGAGGAGGTGTCCGAGAACAAGGAGGACTACGCAAAGTTCTACGAGCACTTCGGAAAGAACCTGAAGCTGGGGATCCACGAGGACACCCAGAACAGGAAGAAGCTGTCTGAGTTCCTGAGGTACTTCAGCACGAAGAGCGGTGACGAGACGACCTCGCTGAAGGACTACGTGACGCGGATGAAGGAGGGACAGAAGGAGATCTTTTACATCACGGGAGACAGCAAGGGCAAGCTGGAGAACTCTCCGTTCATCGAGCAGTGCAAGAAGAGAGGATACGAGGTTCTGCTGATGACTGACCCGATCGACGAGTACGCGATGCAGCAGCTGAAGGAGTTCGAGGACAAGAAGTTCAGATGCGTGACGAAGGAGGGGCTGAAGTTCGAGGAGACCGAGGACGAGAAGAAGAAGCACGAGGAGGAGAAGGCAGCGTTCGAGACTCTGTGCAAGACGATGAAGGACATCTTGGGCGACAAGGTGGAGAAGGTGATGCTGTCTGACCGTCTCGCGCAGGCGCCGTGCATCCTGGTCACGTCCGAGTTCGGGTGGAGCGCGCACATGGAGCAGATCATGAAGAACCAGGCTTTGAGAGACTCCAGCTCGTCGTCGTACATGGTGTCGAAGAAGACCATGGAGATCAACCCGTCGCACCCGATCGTCAAGACGTTGAAGCAGAAGGCCGACAGCGACGCCAACGACAAGACCGTGAAGGACCTTGTCCTCCTGCTGTTCGAGACCTCGCTTCTCACCTCCGGCTTCTCCCTCGAAGACCCGACCAACTACGCCGAGAGAATCCACCGCATGATCAAGCTCGGTCTCAGCATCGACGACGACGACGAAGACGAAACCCCGCAGGTCGCCGCCGACACCACCGCCGCTGAGGACGAGGGTGAGTCCAAGATGGAGGAAGTCGACTAAGACCAACTCGCCACTTAGCCGCCGACACCACTCTTTCTCCTTAACCATTCTTCAACGTCGTTGCCTCTCATCGCAGTTCTGATTTTGGTTACCTGTTGGTCCCAGGGCTCAAAACCCCGAGTAGCAGTGCTTTCACCCATACATTATCGCAGCAGTGAGCGAATGAAGAATATATTCCGCCATCCATTTGTCTTGTTTTTCATAGATTCAATGCGACGCTCCGTCGCTTCACAAAGATGATTCCATGGCAGCCTGCCAAGGGCATCGGTAAGCACCAAACGACACCCTGTCTCCGTTAATTGATCAGGAGGCGAAAGATACTTGTCCCGACTTTGTTGCAAAGTCCATCGGTTTTGGTTTCGCGTCGCTACAACAGACGCTTGCGTATGATGCTTGCCCCGTGAAGTGTGGCAAGCGAGGCTACTATTTCTTGCTCTCCCTCTCCCTCTCTCTCTCTCTCTCTCCAACCAGACCTCCTTAGTTTTGTTGTTTGAAGAAGCCCATCAACGTGTTCTGTGTATCACGAGTCAATTGCACACTCGCTTGTACACGTACCACCCGGATTTAATTTGGATGATCGCCTGTTGCAGCATGCACACAGAGCTCAAGCAACGTGAAAACAGACCTCAAATGGGCAACAATGTTTGCCCTCCCCCGGTAGATCCACTTCACGAAATTGTTTGCACTCCCCATCTTGGCTTGGCCTCTGTAGACGCCTTTTTCACATGCGGCTTCTTTAGTTTTCACTTGGCGCTTGCTTCTTTTTCCCCTTTGACCGTGCTGTATCCGCGACGTATTTCATCGGGCGAAAACCTGTTCCGATAGGAGCTCCACCGAGACGTCACCGTTGAGGCGGGTTCTGGGGGAGACGCTGAGAACGACATTAAGCTGAACCGAACGTGCCCTCGTGGATTGGCGTTGCCCTACCCTGTAAAAGGAAGGCTGTTGCGTTTCCTCAGCCGTGTCGCGCGTGCTCGAAGTGAAGAAGAGACTGAGACAGCACCAGACTTCATCTGGTTGACGTGTCTTCACGAATTTTGGGCCACTCACCCTTTCAGTCGAAGTGCATCCGACTACGACTGCAAGGCGCAAGCACGACGGCTCAGCGGCGCTACCAAGCTGCCCGAATGGGAAGCTCGCCGTGAATGCTCCTGCTTAGTACCCCCAGAAGGCTCCAGCAGTCGCTCTCGGGCGTAAACAGCGACGTTGGCCCGGGTCTGTCACACTTCGACAAACCTGCAGAGTGGACAAGCTGGCAGAGAAGTGAACTGTGCACCTGTGTAAGAGAGCGAGCGAACTGTTTTGGCATACATTTTTTTTTAAGCCACCAAATTCCACACCAAGCAAACAAAGGTCGCACGTCACCAAACTGATCGTCCCTCGGGATCGACGGTAACACAAAAGGAGGAAAGGAGCGAACCCATCCGTTCCAGATTCGTCGTTTATCGGACAACAGAGAGAAGTACAAAAAAAAAAAAAAAAAAGGCAGCCCAACATGATGGCTTTGCAAACACACGAGCCCAGCTACGGCAACCTCGAGACGTGGATGCCGCGCGGCGGATGCGCCGATGACTACGACGCGGAACAAAGTGTGGCGACGACCGGCGACTACCCGGTGCGGCGCACGCCGCCTATATTGCCGAAGGCGCCGCGAGAGGGTCCGCGGCTGGGCGGGGTCTTCAAGCTGGCAGATTGCTACGACCAGGCCGCCACCGGGCTGCTTTCCTTCGCGGCGAAGGCCGCGGAGGATTTGCGCATCGTCAAGGACGCGTTCGCGGGTATGTTCAGAGTGATGACGGACGCGAGCTCCGTCGACGACTTCATCAACGAAACCGCCACCGACGACATCTCGCTTCGAACGGCGGGTCTCAGCTCGCCATTGGCGGCGGACGACAAGGCTTCCCTCCGACGTGTGTACGAGGTTCTCGCTTGTGATGTGTGGGGCGCCGACGCCACCCTTGTTTTCGACTTCCAAGGGTTCGTTCCCACCGAGCGTGATCGAATTGCGGTGTACTTCGCAGTCCTCGTGTACCGGCCGGACACGCCCGTTGAAATGAACAAGCGGATGGTGACGTTCACCACCCGCGGCGGCAAGGTGAGCGTCGTCGAAATGTGCCTCCCGCCGTCGGCGAAGGGGGTCGCCAGCCTGTTTCTGACGGATGCCGAGCTCGACAGGCTCTCCAAAGGGTTCCTCCGGCACTCCAGACGCATGGCAGACTTCGCAGACACCCGAGTGTTCGCCCCTCCCCGCCCGTGCGGCAGCCCTTGCAGCGCGCCGTATCCCGCGGTCTCATTCGGGAACCCGGGCGCTGCATCGCTGAACACTCCTGGGTCGGCTGCGGTGCCGATCGTTCCGTTTCTCGGTCCGAGCGCTGCGCCCGCAGCGTCGTTCAACAACCCGGCCGGCTCGCCGGCCGAATACCGCAACGCGCCGGCCCACTTCGCCGCGGCCGCTGCCGCCGGCTGCCAGCAGCAGGCTTCGCAGCCGCAGTCGGCCGAGTCGACGCCCGCGCTCGAACGGTTGTGCTCGGCGCAAATTTTGGCCCCGCCGGCCAGCGGCGCGGGCAACTTCGGCGTCCCCGTGTTGCGAGCGTTGTGGACTCCCCGGTCGGCCACGCTGCCACTCAACCCGCCGTGTCTACCTTCCCTTCCGTCGGAGCAGGGCTGCACGCACTCACAGAGCCAGTCGTCTGCGTCAAACCCTGCATCGACGACTTCATCTCCGCGAGCTTCGAAGCCTTCTTCGACGTCGTTGTCGAAGCCCCCGTCGCCTGCGCTGTCTTGCCAAGGAGCCGGAGGCGGATCGGCTGACCCCGAAGCCAACGAAACGTCACCCGCCTTCTGGCCGCATGCCGTCGCTCTGCCGTCGCCGCACATGCTGGACAGGCCGTGCAAGCACGACCGCTGGGACTCCATCCGCGTCAAGAACAGAGTCGTCGTCCTCCGGTGCCGCGTTTGCGCCTCGCAGTGGAAAGCCAAGGCGACGTCCTTCCAGCGCTGCGCCGCCTTCCTCGCCAATTCGGAGTGCTTCGACCCCGACTGTGCACACGTCCACGTTTACAGGAAAAAACCGAGCGTTTTCTAGGACGTCGCCACCCCCCCGCCCACGCATGCCATAGGGCTCTGCATCCCGCACCGAAACCACCCCGTGACTGCAGTCGGCAGCATCGCTCAAAACTGTGGCTCAAGTCTGACATGAGCCTGCGAGCGTTTAACCACGTCAGGCCAGCGGGAGCAAGGACGTTGTCCGAAGACGCCGACACTTACCCTTCGCTGACGATGCCGCGGGTCACCTCCTCAACTCAATCCTATCCTGGTCGATCCGAGCAAAACTGAGGCACGTCTCGCAACAGAAGCTTGGACTATCCGAATAGGTCCAGACGTCTCAACCATAAACCCCAGTGAAGGAGCAGTGATTAAGATTTGAACGCATCTCCAACTCTTACCATGGTAGCGTCCGCTGACCACACGACAAGCGCTTGTACCAGGAGTCTGGAGCAGCTAGCCAGGCCAAGCGCACCGCACAGAGAGAATGCTTGCCCTGTTTTCGGATGAGACGCGCCGCCCGTGTATGAAGAGACACCCAGCTGTGTTGCGGCGGGGCTGAAAACCCCGTGCGGCCGGCACCGCAACATGCAAACAGAAGCCATTCGTTGACCACCAGCCGACCGCTGGATGGAGAAGCAAACCTCACGCTCTACCGGTTCCTCGGCCCCGCTCCCCTTGGAACCACTGTCAATTTCTGCGACTTCGACGTCGCGTCATCCAATACATCAAGCTCCCCCCCACTCCCTCAAAACCAGCACCAATAACAACGACCCCCCCCCCCCCCCCCCCCCCCCACGCCCTCCTCCCCGTGACGGATTCGCCTGTGCTCTGGTAGCACGGGTGGTCTGGCTGTGACGAGCTACGAACAGCCGCCTGACAAACCGCTGTCCTGTCTGCGGACACTCAGGCTCCGCGCCGATGCGGGACCAGTGAGGTGTTGAGCACATATCCATTCCAAGCAATCCCCCCGCGCCCTGGGTCTTTTAACTGTTTATCCAGATACTGGCCCACTTACCAGACTGGATGCCCGTGCAAAAAGGTGATGCTCTGGCTGCAACGAGCTACGAAGACCAACTGCCAAAACCCCAACCAGACCCATATCGATGTTCGTGCCTGACACTCAGGTTTCGCGCTGGGTAGTGGTCCGCCCTGTGTGAACGTGCTCAGTGGTTTGAAAAGCACGACCACATTGCAGATCGGGCCGCGGGTGTTGCAAGGCATCCCGAGCGCGTTCTCTCGTTCCTCCCCACCTTTCAAAGGTCACTGCAACCTTTCTATACCCCTCTCTTATGTTCCGGGATCAGAAACAACTGCAAGGGACCTTCCAGTGTTCGCGCATGGATCCATCTGTGCGGCCGTCGGGCTGCAAAAAAAGCTGAAATACTAGAGTACGCTCACCCATAGACGACGAACCTTCGTCTTTGCGAAATACTGGAGTAAACTACGCTCGCCCATAGGCGACGAACCTTCGTCTTTGCGAAATACTGGAGTAAACTACGCTCGCCTGTAGGCGACGAACCTTCGTCTTCAACGTTTGTTCTTTGACCGGAGTCTGCCACTAGCGAGTCATCGAAAAGTGTTGGAAGAGCAGCGATACTATTTTCCGCGCTCGTAGAAACTGCATCCCTGCCTCCATCCAATCACATCCGGAGGACCACGTTCACGTGCTGAGTGGCCAGTCGCGTGTAGTAAAGGGGGGGGGGGTCGAATAATGACATGCACTCGTGTTATTATTCGTATCATTTTGTCGAATAATAAAAAAAAGTTCCGGGTAGCCGAACAGTAGCAGGATCAAATCGTGGTCGTGTTTCAGACAACCAGACGTGTGTCAAATAACTGTTATTATTCGACCCCCCCTTTAGCAGGCCGCTAAAAAAACCCCGGCGTGCCCGGCCGAGGCTCTCCGGGCCTGGGAATGGATCTCCTGGGAAAACAGTAGGAAGGGTTACCTGTTGTTCCAGAAGATCCGTTCATCTCAGAAGGGCGGGGTGGCCGATTCATGCACGCGCACACACACACACACACACACACACGATTGAGACCCCTAATTTTTATGAGTCTCTATTGGCCCTGATTGCATTTTATTGACGAGTTCTAGTCCGGTGGTCACACGATTAGGGCCGGCTCAGTTTTCACTGGCAGCGTCGCGGTGCAAGCTGGCAAACTGCTTCATCCCCGCTTCCCGGTTCCACGTTTTCGGCGCTAAGTTTGCGGTGCTTGCGTATCGGGTATAATAATTTCGTACTACATACACTACGTAGTATGCTATCAGCAGCCCTTAGCACTACATCCACTAGCAGCGTAGTCGGACGAGGACATGTGGACGTATGCGGTATGCTACATAGCACCACACACCACAACATGCTGCGTAGAGATCCGGATTCCCCCTCTGCAAATCGTTTTAGTTTCCTGGATGTGTGCGAGCTGGAGAAAGTGTGCAGGTTGTCAGCCACTCAGAAGGCGGCACACACACCCCCTCCGCACCCCGGAAGGCGACACGCACAGGGCCCCCTCCGCACCCCGGGAAGGCGACTCGGACACGCACAGGTGTCCAGTGTTCCTGAAGGCAATTCCTTCCATGACTGAGCCGGTCCACCATCCCCTGAATCCGCATCGAATCGCTGCAGCTGTCTATTAGCAGTCTATTACAGTCCCCAGAGGGGGGTCGACGCGCAATAGATGAAGCCGGGCGAGCAAACGAAGGAGAAAAGGGGCCCGCCTAGTGCGCGCCTGCATGCGACGACGTCAAAGACGAGCTGAACAGGCGGAATGCATGTCACTTCACATGCGAAGAGAAGACCGCGACGCGGCGATGAGATTATCGCCACAGGTTCTTTGCATTGTACTTCAAAGTATCAGAGGCCATCAGCAGTCTATCAGCGGGGGGTGGACCGGCTCAGTGACGGCTTCCAGGATGAAAGGCTTCCGTGCAGCGGCGCTTGTTTTTGTTCGCGCCAACCTTCAGGCCTGCACGTGGGATTCTTCTGTACAATTATTTTCCATACCCTCCAGCCCCCCCCCCCCCCCCCCCAACTCACCAAAACCCAAAGACCGCTGCAACGTCACCAACCAAACCAAGCAGGAGACGAATGACCCCCCCCCCCCCAAACTCTCCGGCAGGTTTGCTCTGCTGATCTCATCTGAGCTTTCTTCTTTCACTCCTTTGGTACCCCCGAAACCCCTAGTTCCTGCAGTTTATGCGTAGTTTCTGCGGGGTTTGTGAAACGGCGAGGGCCATATAAGTGCACTGGACTTTTTCACCGCAGTGGCAAGTTACGATGGTAGTACTGCGCGGCTACTTTCACGTCGCAAGTTTGTGATGATGATGGTGCATATTTGGAGTATTAAAATGTAGCCCCGCCCCGTATTGCGTAGTTTGCGTGAAGTCTTGCGTACTTCGTTTCTTCGGTTTTCGGGGGGTACCGCCTTTGTTTGTTTTTCTTCTTCTCTTAGCCTTCCCTCATTTACCCCCTTCCCCGTTCCTTTTTGTGGCTTAAAGGACCGAAACACGGCGCAGACGGGACCAGTGCGGTGTCGAGCACATACCCATTCCAAGCACATTCTTGCAATTCCCCGTTCCTTTTTCTTGAACCAGGGCGGCAGCCCTCCCCCTGCCACAGCCTTTTGCGGGCGCCTTTTTTTTTTTCCCCCTTTTGTGGTACGGGGGGTGCTCGGGTGGCCAGCCGTTTTCTCTGCGGGTTAAATCGCGCAGACTTTTGCGGGGCTTGCCTTGTTGATGCTAGAGCAACACACGCACTTCGAAAGTCAGCGGTTGATTTATCAAACGCGGCAGTGAACGGCCACTCAAAAGCGGGACCCAAGCCTTCTTGGGTGGCCCAGTTTTGTGGCCGCTCCGAGTCCAGCAGCCTGAATGCCTGACTGACGTCGCCAACATTTCTTTCTTTTTTCTCTTCACTGCTTGGTCATCAGACTGCCTTATCAAGAACGAAAATCCTAAAAAAAAAGGCGAAGATCACAGGAAGCAAAAGAAGGAATACCAAGCAAACACAACCATCGGCAAAATGAAACGATCGAAAAACCAATCAGCACCAAAGACTTTTTTTAGAAAAACATAAAGAAAAATAACCCCCACGCACATTCAGACACGGTTGTAGGGCCTTCTCCCCGTGACGGATTCGGCTGTGTTCTTGTAGCACGGGTGGTCCTGGCTGTGACGAGCTACGAACAGCCGCCTGACAAACCAGACTCACACCGCTGTCCTGTCTGCAGACACTCAGGTTCCGCGCTGATGATGGTCCGCCTTATGTGTCCGTGGCTTAAAGGATCGAAACACAGCGCAGACGGGACCAGTGCGGTGTTGAGCACATACCCATTCCAAGCACGTTCTTGCAATCTCCCAAGCACATTCATTCGTGTTGCGAACAAGAAATGCATTGTGAAACGTCACCCGGAGGCACAAAAATATACAACGCAACTGTTAATCGAGTGTCTGTACTATTAAACAAGAAGGAACATTTTCGAAAGGGTCGACGCATTTCTTTTTCCAGCAGATTATGTAGCGGATATTTTCTCACGGTAGCGTGTTGGTTTAAACAGGTGATTGCACAAACTACCCGACCGATTTTCCCCGGTGAAGGCGTGGTGTTAAAGAAAACACTCTTGAACGCCCCTTGTGAATCAAAACTGATGAACAGAGAAACCCCTGCTTACCCCCAGGAAAACGAAGAAAGAAATCAAAGGAAACACGAAGCCAGAGAACTCGTGCGGCGCATCCCTGCCATCAACATGGGAACGCGCGTACGAGAAACTGGTCCAGGGATTAGATATCTTTCAGATGGGTCCTGTGCTCGTGGCCACCGCGACTACTAAGTAGGTCTTTTTCGAACGCTTACGCCCGCAACTAAAACCAGATTCGTGCGGGCTACAACACACTTATCTCCTTTGCGATTGGTATTGGACTCACCGGCATGCTGATGAGTACCACACTATGCCTGCCTTTCGCTACGTGACTCCGGATGGGTGACGGTTGCAACTGCTGCTGGTAGCTTGTGTCAAGTTTGAGATTTCGCAACTGGCAGTTTCCTCAAGTATTTCCTACGAAGCAGGTGCTCATACAAAAAGATTTAATGGGTGGATCGGCTTGGCCACGTGCAAGCCGCCGCCGGAAAGCTTCGTCAGAAGCAGCCCCAAACAGCCGACGAGAAAAACAAGCAAGTCTTAGGAACAGCAGCCGTGGGGGATCTAAATCGGAGTTGCCAACCTCCTCGCGGTGGTCCCGTCCACGTGTGCAAGCACGGCTAATGGCTAACACGTGCACAGTGCGCTGCTCAGGGTAGTTGAAGGCCTGTCAGTAGTCCCGAGGGACGATAGTACTAATGCAATTCCTCACTAAACAGCCGTCAGCCTGATCGCCATTCCACCGAGTGACACCACCCCCAAAATGGCACGGGAACGCAACAGTCAGAAGGCTACGCAGGTTCGGTTTCACTTTGTTCGATACCTCACTTTCCCGCTCACACTTTCGGGAAATTCTTATCTGTTTAAATCCCTGAATACACCATCCCGTAAAAGCGACCCTCGGGGGATCGACGGACCACAAAAAGAAGCTTTCCCCCCCTTTTCACGATTTTTAAATACGTTAGAGCTAGGGCGTTAGCTTCCCGTCCCAAATCCGTCAGCTGGCGTAAATTGGAAGAATCGGTGATCGAGGAGAAGTACAAAGTAAGTGCAAAAACACGGCGTCCGGTAGAGGCGTGGGATACGATCGCTGTCCGCCTCACGAGGATTCAGGTCCCTTGGAGAGCCTAACCATAAGCTTCGTCCAGAAAAAAAAAAAAAAAAAAAAATAGCCATTGAAACGGGATTTGGACAATTGAAGCAAAATGAAGCTAATCCCTATTAGAGCAAAATCTCAGATATCGCAAATACCTTGTCAAAAAAAAAAAAAAAAAAAAAAAAAAAAAAAAAAAAAAACATTCACTCTAAAAAAAAAAAAAAAGCGACGACACAGGAAAAGCAAAAGTAAACAACAAAACGTTCACCACCAACCGCAGAAAACGAACCAATCCGTCCGCAGTATCAACAAAGCGGGCTACAAATTGGCATGCGACAAGGCTATTGGGAACTTCTTGGAGCCAGCGCTGCCCAAATGGTCAAATTCGATACAGGTCGGCTGATGCGATCCGACCAACAATCGGTCGGCTTTCAGCTGATCGTGTTTTGTCTACATTCGGCGAGTCGAATGCGATTTTGCGTCGATATGAATCCGACAACCAGTCTCGGTTTACCCCCCTGCCGGTCCACATAGTCCCATGAAGGTACTTCCGGCGATGAAAATGATGGAACCAAAAAAGTTGCGCTCGCACGGGAATAGGACCGGGATTTCCCATTCAAAGGACCCGCCGACGAGCTCTCACTTTGGAAACTGGTCTGCGTTAAACGAACGAACGTGCGCGGGGAAAGAGGAACCAACGGGCCCTATGATTACGTTAGCCCTCATGATTTTCATTCCCTATCTGCGGCACTCCCTTCCCTCACTTTTTTCTCTCGTTTTCTCTTCGAGGAAGACTTGATGTTCGTCTCAAACATGCGGGTGCATTCCGCCTAACATTGAACCGCCACCAAAATCTTTCCACACCACCTACTGCGCGATGTCCCCAGGCCTGGGCACCTGGACATTCGATCCCCCGAGCAACACAAACCAGCTAAAAAAACGTGGAAATTCAATCTCCGACTCCGAAGCGGGTGGGGAAGTCAACAGGCAGCTGCCCGAGCGGATGTCTGCGGGGATTTATATGCGGGTCCTGTGCTCGTGGCCACGACGAACGCAGCCAGTAAAAATGCCAGCTGCGGCAGCCGGCAGCGGTGCGCGTTCTGGACGCACACACACACACACACACACGCACTCTATGGGCGATATCCCGCGCAAGGATTACCGACAACTGAGATCTAACACACACGCGCTCTGTGGGCTATATTCCGCGCAGGGATTACCCACAACTGAGATCAAACACCCACGCACTCTAGGTTCCGGGTGCAGGAGCGTGCAGAGGGTCGCAACCGAAGAAGACGCGGTGAACACGGCCCGCCCCGGCGAAATATGCGCGCTACATAGGAAACACTCTCGCCCGAGATCAAGGTCGAGACAAGCTTTGAGATTTCGTCGCGAGGTGACCCCTCACCCGCTAAAATACCCTCTCTCAGGCCCTCACCCCCTCACAGGCCCTCACCCCCTCTCAGGCCCTCACCCCCTCGCCATTTTTTTTCGCGTCAAAGTTCCTGTTCTGGCCCTTGGCTCCCTTTGAAAAAAGGTTGAGCTCTGGGCCGGTGCGGGAGCTTCCCGGCGCGGAGAAGATTGGGGATGGAGGTGTTGTGCTCAGGAGCAAGGGTATCAGGTGGGCGCGTTGTTGCCAGGTGACTCTCGTGCGCTGCTCTCTCTCCTCTCTCTCTCCTCTCTCTCCCTACAGGCAGCTGTAGGGACCCCCCAGTTCGGGAAAAGGGGTCGTGCCCAACATAGGAAAGCAAATGCAAGGGATGTGCGAAGAAGCGCCTGCTAGCGGAGACCTGCTGCCGGTATAAACAGCAGATGGCCCGAGGCCGCGGATGCAATTCTGCACTGCCCAGAGACTGGAGCGTTGCGGCGAGTGTGAAGCTGCCAATGAAGGGATCGTGAGGTCCTGTACGAGACACCACCCCCAGTTGAATACGGACCCCTACTCGCAACCTCAGCGGTTACTTGCAACTGAAGGAGGCGTGGACGCCTTTCGCAGAGGAAGGCACCACGTGAAAACAGGTCTACACACACACACACACACTCTCTCTCTCTCTCTCTCAGGAAATTCTTTCGTAAATCCCTCTGGCATGTCGCTTGGAAAAGAGAAACACAGAGCTCGCAGACCAAACTGATCGTCCCTCGGGATCGACGGCAACACAAAAAACGTTATATAACCGAGCCTCGAAACGCCCTAAAACGTATTTCCGCACTTGTGCACACTTGCTGCGAAAATTGTTGTGCAGGTCACCTAAACGCAAATAGATGACCGCAACGTAGCCTACACTGCGCCACAAGTACCCAACACTACGACCGCCACCTTTGAGAACGCGTTGCGTGTAAAGGATATTTCTATTGCTGAAACCTCGGAGACTGTAAAACCCCGGAGTTTCAAGTGAACTTTCACTCGGACAAGACAGGTCTAAATTTTTTGGTTGTGCGTGCCGGTCGATCGATTTCCCACTCGTTTTTACCTTGTTTCTTTTTTTTTTTCCAGGCCAGGAAATCTGATCAACCACCGAACCACGCTGTGCCTACGTCTTCTTTTCAGCCTTCACAATGCATTGCGGCGACGCGGAAGTTTGGTAGTGCTGAAAAGAGTCGCGTTGTCAGCTATCCACGAACCAGGGACTGACCAGTGCCCTCTGAGCTCTGCGGGGGAGCTTCATGGCACCAGCCGTCCCGTGAGTTTTATCAATGGGCAACCCGCTCTTCCGTTTTATTTTACCCATTTCTCTGCTCCCCTACCCAAGGGGTAGTCCAAAAGGAGGAGTCCATCATCAGCGAAGCCGTCCAGCCCCCTTATCTGGCTGGGTGGGGGGGTGTGCAGAGACGTTTCCTACAAGCAACACTCAAATGGAACGATGCTCAAGTGCCGCCCACCGAGGTATCCCAAATAACAGGCATCCTCGAGTTGCCGTTCAACCGAATCAAGGGGAAGAAACGTGCAATGAACCGAGCAGACGAAAAGGAACGAGCAGTGTTTACATTTTATTGGTGGTGCTACGGAGTCGTAGCTGACAGCGTACTGCATGCAACTTACCAGCAGGCGAGTTCCGCTAAACAATAGCCGCAAGGGAAAACCTTCCCGGACCAACGGCTGCGCATGAGAAAGTTCTAGCAGAGGGTAATCGCTGTACCCGCACACCTTGTCTTTTTCTATCTGTTCTGCCAAGATCTGCTCAACTATTCAGCAGCCACCGGGCCTTGCGTCGTTGTCGTGCTTCTCGGGCGCGCTCAGATTATCCATTTCAGGATTCTCTGCTGCCCGTCTGTCGTGTGCGTGGATGCAATGACCGTTGCACGGAAGGGGCTCGACACGGCGCCGGGACTTACCCGCAAAAATGTGGCTGCGAACCACGCACGTTTTGTGGAGGGTGCGGAAAATTGCCTTCCCCCGCTCTTTGGTGCTGCACACGGCAACCCATGTCCACTGTGCTCTGCGGAGTTTACTTCGCAGATTGCCACCGTAAAAAGAAGACAAGTCAGTGCTGCCTAGCGAGTCGCAGTCACAATCAGGGCGAGTTGTAAACTGGTTGCTCCGACACGGTTGTAGGGGCCTGCTCCCCGTGACGGATTCGCCTGTGCTCTAGTAGCACGGCACCTGGCTGTGCCGAGCTACGAACAGCCGCCTGACAAACCAGACTCACACCGCTGTCCTGTCTGCAGACACTCAGGTTCCGCGCTGATGATGGTCCGCCTTATGTGTCCGTGGCTTAAAGGACCGAAACACGGTGCAGACGGGACCATCGCGGTGTTGAAGTGGACGTGCAATAGATCATGCGGGTCTACCCCCTACACGACAGGACACACAAACACAACGGGAAAATATACGTGAGTGAAAAAACAACACACGGTGGTGTAAGCGAAGGAACAAAACTGCCCATTTCACGAAAAAGAAATACGGTAAATATTGTAGAGGAAACCTGCCTAAAGAAGCCAACTGCCTTCGGGTGGGCTAGTCTGACACTTGCTGTCGTCGGGGAAACAAGAATACAACCTATTGCATGTCTCGTAGTAGTCCATTGGCACGAAGTGAGGGTAGCATCACGGCACTGTCCGATCGAACAACCGTAGATACCAGGGACTAGAAACGGGAGTTCCTCTCGTACTACCCCGTATTGCTGTCGGAATGCGCTGGCCCGATGGGCTCTCTCCATCAGTAGGGTAAAACCAACCTATCTCACGACGGTCTAAACCCAGCTCACGTTCCCTGTTAGTGGGTGAACAATCCAACCCTTAGACAATTCTGCTTGTCTAGGTTAGGAAGAGCCGACATCGAAGGATCAAAAAGCAACGTCGCTATGAACGCTTGGCTGCCACAAGCCAGTTATCCCTGTGGTAATTTTTCTGTCACCTCCGGCTTCATCCCTTGAACATGAAGCGAGACCAAAGGATCGTTAGGCCAATGCCTTTCATCTCGCGTTAAGACCCGGCTGAGTCGTGCATGACTTTGTCAGATGCTAGCGTCCGGCATTCAGCGTGCTTGTCACAGTCGTTGGATGGTATTCACAAGGGGGTTCATCGGACCGTAGCCTCTTCCCTGCCCTGGGAGGTCTGCTGTTGGCTGTCCTCGGGTTGTGCTTCCGTTTCGGTGCTGTTGCATCGCCTTTGGGCTCCTTCTCAAACTGCACTGCTCTTAAACACCCCGGCCTGCTCTTGGTGCTCGGCCTGCGCTCATTCTGCGCAGTTCGTCTCCTGCCTGACTTCATGCTTCCACCGGGGCCTGCTTGCGCTCGCTTCCCGACGGGCAGTGCGTCTGCAAACCCGGCAGGTACGCGGCAGTTTGGGTTAGAACGGCCAGCTGATGTCCCAGTAGTGCCAGTGCAGCACGGATTCAGCCCAAAATCAGATACTCGTAAATATGCTGAACACAAGTCCCACTTGCTTTTTTGTGCCAACGCTACTCTTTCTAGAACGTACATATAAAAGGTGTCGCGGGATAAGCCGGCAGCCGCTGCTTAACGGCTTATGTGCATGCTAATCCATGTGGTTCATGTACTTAAAAGAACTCAATGCTTAACGGCTTATCACGTGGGCGGCCCTGAGATTACCCCCTCAGGTGACACCACTTTATCTTTAGCCATACTTCAACTTTCTTGGCGAACACCCCAAGATTTGCCCGGTCCAATGTTTCTACTAGCAAGTAAAAGAATAAAACAAGAAAACCGCATTTCTTTGAGGCGCTTTTGCGTAACTCCGAGGAAATGCCGATCCTGCAAAAAAAAGCACCAGGCGGCCCCTCCGAGTATTTTTGAAAGGGAGAGCACACCGGCATCCTCGAACGCACCACCGTTCTTTGGCTTCCCTTGGGGTCCGCCCCCGTCCCCTCCGCCTGTCACGGCTCCGCCCCTTGGCACAACCCCCAGTCCTGTGTTTCCGTTGCCAACCCAGGCTGTCCCTCCTGCCACGTTCCCCCCTTTGCCTCCTTTCGGGTCGTGCCCGTCTTGGAGAGAGGTGGCTTCGTGCGGCAAGTGCTGGGCCACGGCCCAAACAGCTGCCCAAGTAGTATGCCACACTGAGCTCATGCAAACTTGCACCGTAGCTGGGAACTAAGCCAATGGCACGGATGCCATTGTTTGTCACAGTGAGCTCATGTATATCGGCCGTGTAGATGGGAACGGCTCGACAAACGACACTTGTTCCCGGGGGGACCTACCACCTCCTGACGGCCTCGTCTGGCAGGCGGCGGTAAAAATGTGTGCAAGATTCAACTCACCAACCACAAAAACATTTTCACTTTCACTCCAAAAAAAAAAAGGATAGAACTCCCATCCTGTTATGGCTATATACCAGGTGAGAGGGCATTAGTGTGAATCTCCCATCCACCCATTCTAGAGTAACCGACTGCGCTTGCGAAAGTCTTAGCTGTTTTCTCTCCCTTACGACCAACCCTGCCCCTTGCCTTCGGCTTGGCGGCGCAGTGCAATGGTGATTGATAGTCCTGCACTTGAAGTCCAGCCCCGAGGAGAAGCTCGCGTAAGAAGTAGTAGGCCCACCTCGGTGACGTTTTTCTTAGTAGTGCAACATAAAGGTCGACCAACAACAAGGGCTCCAAAAAAGACGCGTTTCGCCCTGTAAACGCGAATACCAGACCTAACCGCCGCAATGCTACTTTTCAACGGTAGCGAGCGTCAGGTGTGCACTCTAACGAGGCAATTCCTGTTATCGCTGAAGAACGTTGACGATGCCGTGGCAACAAGTTGTCCCGTGAGATTCATCTTATTCTTAGCGACGAACTGCTTGTCCTACCGCAAAAAAGCGATCTTTTAGTGGAGTGCACCGTCCTATTTATTTTAAGACTCGGAGGCTCGAGCGCCCGGACCGAACAACCCATCGAACTGGTACAGAGACGATTAGGGAGGCAACCTTTACTGTTATTGGGGCGACCGGATACTTCCCGGTCCCCGCACTCTAACTCGTCTCTCTCCCTTTATTGGGAAAAATAAATTCCCTCTGGTAGGAGCGTGACGATAAATTTCGTTTATTTTTTGACAGGATTCCGTTGTGTTTACACAGGCCGGACAAATAAACGAATTTATTTGGTTAGACACAAAATGAGGAACCCGGGGTTCCTGGGCAAGGTCTTGTATCCCATCTGTAGCTGTGTGATTCTGTTCTCAGCAGCAAACGTGGATCCTTTTTGACGTGTCTTTACTCTCGAGACGCAGAGTCCGAACTCCGGCTCGGGGTCGAACATTTTTAGCATGACTATAAAAACAGTCTAACTATACGTCCTCCGTCGTAACGGGTACACGGTAATACCAAACGAACGAATGAAATGAAAGACAACTACAGTTTGGAGGCGCGGAGAAGAACCCCCCAACAGCAAGAAATAAACAAGAATAACCAGCGGCGACAGCATTTCGCTCCTTCTTGCTTCTACTTTCTTTCTACCGTTCCAGCGACAAGAACTGTTCCGCAGGGGTTCTTTGCCCTTTTCCCGCAATTTTTGTTTCCGACCGCTCGTGTTCGTTTCTTCCTTTTCCCCATTCTGTTTCTCTCTTGAACCCAGGGCTTACGCTCCACGTGTGGAACGTGTGGATTTCCACACGTTAATTCTTTTTGGATTCTGTTCCCCCACGTGTGGATCCACAGGTACCGCATGTGGATTTTGATTTATTGGTCCACATGCAGGGGAGTCTAGGCCCACTAGTGGTCAAGGCCCCACAGCCAGGTGTCGCCAAGTCCAGTAGCTACCTAGCGACACTATTTTTTTTTTTACCAAACATGCAATGTTGGAGGAAATAAGAACGCATCACAGGCCTTCCACGGCGTTTCCTTGCGCCTTGTACCAAGAAACAAACGTCCAGGGCAAAGCGTTCAACAATTTTTAGTACCAACAATGCATTGTTAACACAAAAAATAAGACGCGTCACTGGCTAACCACGGTTGAAACCGGAAAATGATGAGGGGAGGGAATTGTTTTTCGTAGTTGGCAGCGTACTACATGAAACTTACCAAAGCAGGTGAGTTCCGCTAGTGCGCACAAACAAAAGAAAGCGCCATACTAATTTTTTGCCGTCGCACATGAGGGGAAAGGTTTTTCCCCCCTCGAACCATAAGCGCCCACATGTGGACCACACGTATATTTTCTCTGAGACCGAAAACGGAGCGTAAGCCCTGCTTGAACCGAAGCTTTTTTGTTCGTTCAGCGCTGCTGTCTTCGCTAGCTATGCAGGCTCCATGCCTCCCTTTGAAGACCTTGCAATCATCCTTCTTGCAACACCTCAAAAAGGGGGGAAAATATCGCCGGAAACACAAAAAAAAAAAAAAAAAAACAAAGTCGCAGACATCAGAACGACGTACATGGCGGTTGGCTACGAGCCACACTCCAACCCCCCCTATTCAAATAAGATTGATGGCAGATATCGAAAACAAACCTTGTGTCCATACAGACCGACTTTCCTCGTCCAGAGGACCTGCTAGTGGTGAGCTCTAACTTTGGACAGGTCAGCGGATCACCAGCGCAACAACAACGCAACCCGTGACGGAGAACGACTGTCACCGCGGCGGAAACAAACACAGAGAGCCCCCCAGTCCCCCATGGCTCATTCCTTACTTGCGGAGCCTTGCGCTTTCCTTTCTCTCTCGCTCTCACTCACTCTCTCTCTCTCTCTCTTTTCAGAAGTTGCTGCTGGCATCAAACATGCATGAGGCAAAGTACTCCCCTGCCATAGCAGCCTGTTTCTCCGTTCAGCACCGCTCGCTCGCTTTTTTTATTTCTTAATAGGACATCTGTACTGACGGGAACATTTCCGGAACAACGGTTGCACATGAAAGAGAAACCGAAGCCAACGAAAAAAGTGCTAATACAGGAAAACCCCCCCCAGAGAGGTTTATACCCTGTACACGCGAAGAACAAGAAACTTTTGCCTTATCATTTCCATCACCTTTGGTCAGTTGATGCTGATCGTCCGTTGCTTCGTTTATCAGTGCAAGCCCCAACTCCGGAAATGTTCTTTCTGTTTCCGCGTCTCGGTCGTCCTCATCTTCTTCTGGGCTCTTTATCGTTTTTTGATTGATCAGGTGACCGCGTTCCGTCAGAATGACATGACGAGGATCATGGTTTACACCGTCCCAAAGCGACAAAATAACTTATTCCGACCGTGTATCGTACTGCATGATCATGGTTTACACCGTGGAATGAGCAACAGCAGCCGTACGTTTTCCATCGCCCAGAAAAAATATGCTGTTTTGGGCTCGCCACAACAGTCCCCTCGATACGTTACAGCGCATATCGAATATTCGTCCGCAGCAGAATCATAACATCCCCGTGCAGCTGGTACCGCAGGATGGACGCAAAATTCTGGAGACGAGCATTGCCTGCGGGCTTTTTCTCGCTTCAGGCGTACACAATAAACCCTGTCCTCGAACCACACACACGCAAGCAGAGGGGTAGCATTGAGATCTTTTGAGTACATGAGGGGTAGCAGATCAATATTGCAGAATGCTTGGCGACAAGGGATTCGCGCCACTTCCCCGTGCGAGCGAGTCTCGGAACAGGACTCAAAACTGTGGCCCAGGTAGTGACTGCCGACCATGACGGGTGCTTGCACCAGGAGCTTGGAACAGCTAGTCAGGCCAAGCTCATTGTACAGAGAGAGCTTGCCACATCCTCGGGTGAGATGTGCCGCCTGTGTCTGTGTAAAGACAATCAGCTGTTGCACGGGCCGAGAACCCCGTGCAGCTCACACCGCAAGATGAAAACAGAAGTCTTTGAGCCGAGTGCCGGATGGAGAAGCTGACAGCCTCCCACGCATCCGTCCCCCGAAGGATCCTGCCCCACCCACCCTTCGGAGAGGAGTCACAAGACCCAGAAGCAGCGTGTCGGAAACTCAAAGCCGACTGGTGAAAGTGACAAGTGGGCTACACTTCGATTCAGACGTTACCCACTCAAAGCCCTGAACTTAAACAACGCACACAGAGGGGGTTGGAGGAGGCGCGGGCTTCCTGGAACGATGCATTCTCCCGAGGAAGGCCCCACCGAAGCAACCTTGCTAAATGGAACGGGAATCCTCACGGAGGAGGCACTGCGAAAGTACGCATTTTTGCTCTCCAACGACCTGTTGCAGTCCATGCACACTGGAAAGGTCCGCGAGGCGTTTTCAAAGTGGATGGACGATAACGTCGAGTGGGAGAGCCACCCGGAACTGAAGCTCGGCATGGAGGTGGGATACGGCATAGATTTCGCGACAAAGGCGTACAACTGCATCGTCCAAAAGGTGCTTTTAGGCGGCAACACGTTGATGAAGTATGCGCCGATAACGATGGTTCCCAACACGGTTCAGCACATGGCTGCCATCGAGTTCGAGATCATCGTCCGCAGCAAAATCGGGTCGTTCAAGGCCTTTCGCCGGTGGGAATTCACCATCAGCCCAGTCAATCACCGCGTCACCCGAGTATTCCACATGCCGCTGCACGTGCCGATGCGCAAGATGGCAACGGACGCGAGGATCCCGCCTCACTCGTACCCTTTGCTCGCTTGCGAAGACGACAGCTCGGAAGAAATGAATGGCGCCGTGGTGGACGAAAAGGCGGCTGACGATGCTTCATCGCCAACACCGGGGGTGGTGCCTAAACTAACACGGACGCACCGGGATCCCGCTTTTTATGAGTTCTGCAAGCAGAACATCCTGGCGCAGCTGGACGGCGGGCTGCCTGCGGTCGATGAGCCACCCACGCTGGGACTTGATGAAGACGGGAGCACGATTGACTGCGGCACAGCGGGCGAGGGGGTGGCGACGATACCGCCGCTGCCGCCGCCGTCGATCGAAAAGCCGTGCGTGCACAACGATTGGGACTCCGTCAGGGTAAAGCGGAACCACGTCCTCCTGCGGTGCCGCACGTGCGCGGCGCAGTGGAAAGTCGAATCGAAATCGATAATCCGGTGCGCGCAGTTCTCCTCGAGCTCCACCTGCCAAAACGGCGACGAGTGTCCAGAAACCCACGTCTACGCGCGCAAGCAGACCAAGGACGAGCGACAGCAGTACCTCCTCGACAAAATGCAAGCCGACGGCGTGCACACCCACAACGGGTTGTTATAGTCCGCTAGTCTTCCCGAAGCTGGACGAAACTAGTTTCGCACCTCAGCCGTGTCCGCTGCAGATCTTCTCACCCCGTGGGTCAGTGGTTCACATAACCACCCTGGTTTTCAGCCTCGGTTTTCCCCCTGTACAACTTCAGTGGAAAAATCTCTCATCAAGGGGTTGGCATTTTTTTTTTTTTTTTTTTCGAGAGGAAAAACACGAAGACTTTTTCCGGAAGGTTTTATTATCCTGCCACAAACAGGTAACCACCCATACACACCTCTTTTTCCCTTTCCTGTGGTTTGCGACGTCTTTTTTCTTGACTCGCAGGTCAGAAACATGGGGGGCGGGCATGTCTGATGTTTCCTTCCGCGTGATTGCACACGGAAGAGGGCGCCACGCAAAATGAGTCCCCCTCGTCGCTGCGTGTTATATGGCGCGTCCTCTCCAAAGCGGATCTGAAACTGGACAGTTGGTGAAAATTTAGGCAGCCCGTGCCCCTCCCTGGAGGAAGGTGGCCTGTGTGAATCCACGGGTCCCGGCGCTCGCCTTGCGCCCTACACAAAATCCCAAGTACTTACCTCTTGCTATTTGATTACCTCTTACCATTCGAACGCTTCGACCGCTGCGTCGCAAACACAGTGAAGGGAAATAAAATAATAGTACATCTGTACTGACGGGAACATTTCCGGAACAACGGTTGCACATGAAAGAGAAAACGAAGCCAACGAAAGTGCCATAGCAGGAAAGCCCCCCCAGAGAGGTTTATACCTTTGGCAGGGGCCGCACTTTGGATCTGGGTCTGAATCAATCCGATCTTTCCAAATACGCCGTCGTGTTGGAAAACAGTGATGCATTCGACCGAAGATGCCCGCCCTCCTTATAGACTGTGATAGACAGAAGAATGCAGCTCCAGGCAGTAGGGATGGACCTGATAGACTGTGGTGGACCTCGATTCGCTACAATGAACAGCGGCAGGCAATTCGATGCAGTTCCAGGTGATAGGGATGGACCTGATAGACTGTGGTGGACCTCGATTCGCTTCAATGAACAGCGGCAGGCAATTCGATGCAGTTCCAGGTGATAGGGATGGACTGGCTTATTAATGCACTTTTATGTGCTCGCGGCCCTTGCAAATGCTGCCGACGTCAAGGCCCGGCCGCTATGCCTGGAAAGCCTGCAGGGAGCGCCCATGCCACCCAAGATGCATCGCTTGAGATTCGGACGCCGACCATGGTCGCCGTCCTGCTGTAAGATGAACTGATAGCTTTGAGGGATCTAGAGAGCGATTAATTCGTCTCACCCACGCTTCGAGCACAAGAGCACTCACTCATACGATCCCCACACACATGGCACCGGTTTTTTTACGAGCATCGACACATTTCCTCTGAAATAACTGCGTTTCTAGTTGAAGTTGTTTCTGTTTCTTTTTTGGCTGCGCGGGTCTGTCCCGTCAGCCGCCTGCAGTCCTCACTTGCTGCCATGCTACTTGTGTGGTGAGCTTCGCAGCAGAACGCCACCGACTTCTCCTCCCGCTTGCACGCTGTGCATCTTCTGGTGGACTTTGCATTCTCTGGTTCCTGCTTGGGTCGAGGCACATCGGCCACACAACACAGGACCTTTTTCTGTAAAGTTCACCCATGCTTCACCACTGAACCGGTGTCTGCTGGCCACCACTCGGTCTCCGTGAAAGTCTGAAGTGTGACTGCGAATAATCTGCGGCGATAGTTTGCATTAGTCACTCACGTGACGGGCACCGTATAGACAGTGGCAGACACTTCGAAGCAACTCCAGGGGATAGGGGTGGACCGTTTTACCACAAACAAGTTTAGCAAGAATCTGCTCGCTCCTCCGGATCGGCCGACACGAAACCAACCACAAAAAGAAAAAACACCATCGTCAGAATCGAAGTAACATCTGGGCCGGCAAATTGGACCGGCAAAATAATCTGTTTCATCAAAACGACCGCCCTCGGGTGGTTTGGTCTGACCCATGCTGTCTTACAGAGGCAGTGTTCGTTGAAACCAGGAACAATTTTTGATATGCTGTATTATTATACCTCTAGGTATCAATTTCTGAAGACGGTTTTCGGAACGAGTTTGCTCTCTCCCGATCTCAGCCGCCTTTGGAGGTCACTTTTGTACTTGACTGGTTTTTGTAATCACGCAAAAATCCGACTGTTGGTCTGCCTCACCTTTCTTCCGTCCAGCATCTCTTGTGAGCGCGTTTGTTGCAAGGTCTAATTCAGACCTGAGATGTGTCCGAAAAGGAGTCGCCGGTCACCCGAAAAATAAACCAACCGCCGACCAATAATTTGGCACTGTTCATTTTGGAGATCAAGTGGCCGGGATTCCAGGACCCAATCTCGAGCAGAAGTATCGAGGACACAATGTAAAGATCGAGTTCGAAAGTGGTGCTGGCTTACGTTTTTTTGCTTGCACTGCCACTGGATGCAAGCCTATATAGACTTTTATTTGGTCGCAGAATCAAAATTGACTGATATATCAGTATCGTTCGCGTGCTCACGAGCTATGCAACACGGCCCGTTCCTACCGACGCCATGCACTCGCTCGCAGGTGGGTGTCCCTGAAATCACAAACTAACTAGAAGGTAAGGTGACCGACCCCCTTGCTCGGTAGCTAAAATGACCACCTGCAGATGCTTTAAGCTGCTTGCTACTGTTTGGACTGCTTCGGTACATCTACCTTGCCTACAATGTCAAAGACCCAGGAGCTTTAGATCGAGTGCCGTCAAGCTGCCGACGTTGTACTAGGGTCAAACTATTGTTGTTTGTTGTGTAGGCACCTGCTTTGTAGGGAATACTTGAGGAGGCTGCCAGCTGCAAAAGATCAGGAGGTAAATGTGCTGTAGCCCGCACGAAACACAGGTGAATCTGGGTTCAGTGGCGGGTGTAAGCGTTCAACAAAAAAGACCCACTTTGTAGTTGTATTGTTTCTCCCCCTCTAACCTTCTTCGAAGTAAGCACACGGCAGCCCCTCGAGTATTTTTGAATGCCACCAACATCTCCTGATGCTCCCCGAACCGCGCAACTTGCAAATATAGACGGTCAAACGCTATCGAGCGCTTAGGGGAGCACTCTTCCCTGTCCCTCATCATGCTCAAAGAAACATTAGTAGTATGGCGCTTTCTTTTGTTTGTGCGCACTAGCGGAACTCACCTGCTTTGGTAAGTTTCATGTAGTACGCTGCCAACTACTAATTTTTAGTACCAACATTGCATTGTTACCACAAAAAGAATAACAACACCCTCTAAAACCTTGAGCCCGTTTGTGACACAAGACAGCACCACAACTCCACCCGGGGTAGGATGGGCTGCAATGGTGCTTCTTGTGTGGAAGTTCGGCTTTATTGGTGCACGCTCTTCAGAAAACTGTTATTTTTGACTTGACCTGGTAGGTACCTCTTACACAACTGTGGTGGAAAGAAATGTTAGACTTTCGACGAGAAACATAAGCAGGGGCGGTGCAGGGAGCTATTTGGTGACGTAACCCGCCTCATGTTCTTCTGAAACTTTCTCTTCTGAATCTTCATCGCTGCCAGTGCCCTTGGTCTCTGGATCTTGCATCTGCTCTCACATTCTTTCGAAAAGTTCTTCCCGAGACCCAAGTACTTTTGCTGAAACATCTTCCCGGTGTTCGACATTGCATGGACTTTTCTGCTCGAAGATGAACTCGTCCTTCAGGGGTTTTATGGTAACAACCGCGGTTGTCATTATCAAAAAGTGACGGTTGGCAGCGTTCCCTGGAGACAGTATTTTTTGTTTCAGCTAAAAAGAACGCTGGCAGCGGTTTAACCAGAACACGTGGGTTAAATCGCACAAACAAAAGGCACAATACACTACCGAGCAACTTCATGGGGGGAAGAATGCATCCACATAGCGGCTATACGTTTCCACCAGCCACGTGAGTGGAGTACTCGAGCCCAGCAAAGTCCGCTTGGTTCCGCCAATAAGCCCATAAACGCGCTGCCAGGGTGGACACTCTTTCATCTTGGTGGCGACGAAGCACCTGCCCATTTCGTTTTGAGCCAAGATGAAAGAGTGTCCACCCTGGAACCTACCGGATCGGCTTGCCCCTCCATTTTGCATTTCTTTTGACTTCGCTATTTAGCTTAGTATGCTGCTCCCATGCAGAAGGTACCGAGCAGGCCAAACTGACCGTCGTGTTACGATCGTGAAACTGTCCACACAAGAAGCAAAACCTTGCTGAACAGCAAAGTGCTTGCCTGTCTTGATGGCGCCTGCACTTTACTGCTCTCACTGCTGAAAGGCCAAAACCTGGGGTAGGACAGTTGCGGCATTGTCTTGCAATACCCGTTATTCTTTTCAATCCCACCCCAAGATCCCGCCGCGACCCTCCCCCCCAAGCCTCTACGGTCAACCGGAGACAAAATACCGACCGTCTAATCCACAAGCAATGCTAAAATAATGAGCTCAACCAGTTAAACCAAGCAAAATGCACGTCCTTTTATGGCACCGTCAAGCACCCAAAGACAAGACCAGTCAGCGTGTTTGATGGACCCAACCCCATTCTGGGCACTGAAGCGCACACATGACCGAGGCAGGCGATGGGGGATGAGACTTGACTGTAAAGCAGAATGCGAATTTGCTAAAGGACGGACACTGTACTATAACCAGTCATCGTGGGATCACCCTATCCATCGTAGTATCGTAGTCCCTTCTTGTCAAGACGCTTTGAACTCGCACAGACCCACGTGTGCTGGGTCAACAGTTGGTGTGCTCACTCCACGCCCTACGAATGATCCACTTAGCCAATGACGTGCGGTACCTGACAAACGTATTTGATGGAGAATGCGGCCCTCCTCACTTCAAAGAACCAAACTATGAACCAGTTTCCCTGTCACCGGTCAATCAACTGAGCGGAGGACCAGTTGTTCTAGGTTGAGAAAGGACAGCGTGCCCAAATCCACCCTCAGAAAGGCTCGAAACCTCCGATGAAGGGGCTGAACGACAAAATTGAAAACAAAAAAAAACAGGCCCTGGTACCCCCAAACAAAGAACGAAGTACGCATAAACTACGAACCTCGCACAAACTACGCATGAGATGGACCTTTCTTCGGAGGGGCTCACGCACTCAAAGATCGACTTATACACACAAACTACGCAGACACTACACAATACGGGCAGGGCTACATTTTCTATATCCAGCTGGCTGACTGCTCTCACGGTACTGACAGGGCTTATGGTCCTGGGTTCTGGCAAGGAAACATTGGTACCGTGGCTCACCATCAGAAGCACAAATGCCGTGTTTTAGGTGTAGGCGGCTTGAACAGAGTCATAAAATGCCTGGCCACGAACATTGGCAACGTGAAAGAGGTCTTTGCGGCAAGGGGCGACTTGTGAAAAGCATCGTATTGCTTGCTGCGGCTGCCACACAAGGTGGAAGATGGCATATCGCTCAAAGAGAAATACTTTGGCCTCCTCCCTTACTCCCGGAGGGTACAGCCATTGTATACCACGAGATTTCGAGCTGGAGTTGAAGGAAGTACGCAACCAGAAGACTTGTGGACGTCAAACCAGTCCAAGTTGTGCGAGTGCAAGAAGGTTGTCGAGTCCTACTCAGGTCCTGGTGCACACACCCACTCCAAGCACGTTCTCGTAGTTCCCCCCATTCCAGTGGGGTATTCCATGTGCCGTGCTTCATCTTGCGGGAGTACTGCACTCTGTCTCCTTTGCTACCATTGGTACTGCACAGGGCATGCCCTGTGTACTATGCGGAATTTATCCGCAGACCGCAAAAAGAAAACAACTCAGTGCGTTCTGGCAAGTCGCAGTCATGAGGCGGGCGCCTTGAGCTTTTTAGCTGATTGCTGTTGTAGGGGCCTAGACGGATCTGCCTGTGCTCTTGTATCAAAAGGTGGTCCCGGCTGTTCCTCGCCTGACAGGCCAGACTCCTACCGCTGTCCTGTCTGCAGACACTCAGATTCCGCGCTGATGAGCCTTCTGTGTCCACGGCTTAACAGACCGAACCACGGTGCCGATAGACTAGGGCGATGTTGAGCAGATATCCATTCCAAGCATTGCAATCCCCCTCTTTCTTTATCTACTGTCAAACTTGCACCAAAACCAGGCAATACCTGAACTACGATTTCCTCCCTTGACTTCACGTTTCCAGTTGCATTATGGATGCTAAAATAGTAGTTTTGCAATTAGGAGTCGTCATCGGACTTCAGAAACTTTTCAAAGCAGGCGATTTTCGTCAAGGACAGATATCGAAGCGTCGAAAGCTGAATAATTACGACGATATCTTCGTTTGCTTGTGCGCTTTCCGCTTCGATATCTGCCCCGAACACTTTCTTAGCGAAATCAATTCCCGACCAGCAATTTTCGGTTGTGGCCCCCCATTGTGGCTGCATGCAGCCGCGAACACGCGCCGCTCGCAAAGCGCTGGATCACTGATGTGTCCGTGCATGGTGGCACAAGCGTTTTCCAGACCACATTTTTTACCATCCGCTCCCCTATTTGGCTATTTTAAAGGAACATCTACCAACATGTTTTATATGCCACCTCTCTCGAAAAGGAAGCCAAAAAAATGGTACACACCACGCTGAAGAACGTCTGAACCCTCGCGCTCTCAACGTAGTGTCGGTCTGAGCGCCGTACACCGCATAGTGTGTCAAGAACCCCGAAACAAGCATGCTCTGGACAACATTTTGCAGGCGTTTCCATTGCGTTGGGGACCAAGCTCTGGCTCCTGAGTCAAAAAAAAGGCTTCACAAAAAAAGCAATTGCCACCGAGCAACTTCCACTACGGTGAAAGAAATCCACTACGGTGTAAAAAATGGAACCGCATCAGGTGGGCTAGTTCGACACTTGCTGTCGTTGGGGGGAAAAACAAAGCAGCTGCGGCACGGCTTCTCGCAACACTGCCACGAATCCAGGGCTGGCGGACGTGACCAGCTGCGAGCTCGCTCTCAGCACACCGCCAGTTCCCGGCAACAACCAGCTTCAACGAAAGACCGCTTTCGACCGCTTTCGTGTACGTGACAGATTGGACGTGTAGACACTGGCTTTCCCCTTTGGGGAAGACCTATGCTTGGGGGCTGTCCTGCAGCTCCATCAGGGTATTATAGGGCATGGTTAGCAGTGGTTCCCATTTCCACTTCTTCAAAATACTCGAGGGACTGCCTTGTGCTCATTTTGAAGGAGGCCAGAGGGGGAGAAAACAATACAACTACAAAGTGGGTCCTTTTTGTTGAACGCTTACGCCCGCCACTAAACCCAGATTTACCTGTGTTTCGTGTGGGCTACAGCACACTACCTGAGTTCACAGGTTCGCAGGCTCCGCGTTGGGCCCGGTTCGGCGTTGATTGAGTCGTTTTGTGTTTCACTTTTTTTGGTAGGAATATCGCTAGGAAAAGAAACTTGCACCAGCAGCAAGATTAGCAGCTTTCTGGGCTCACCTTTTACTCCAACCATACGGAGCGCGGCAAGCAGAGCAGGAACGGTGGACGAGAATGACAGACATAAGCATAGGAGTGAGGTTTTTATTATTTGGTGATGGGGCCGGGGTTTTGTACGCCTTAAGAATTCCTTTGTTGAGTGCCAAAGAAGAGTGGTGGTGCTGTTCAATATTGCGGAAAAAACGAAATAACGGGCAACCTGAATCGTCATCCATGCCGTTGATTAGCACGGGTGTGCGGCCAGAGAAAAAAGAGAGATTTGCAATGCGAACCGTCTTTTGATTTTGCCTTGAATATGATGATTCAACCATTCATTCCATTCCATTCACATTGACCAACTTCGAGAGACTCTGGGAGATTCATCGTTTTTTCTCTCCAAATTCACATCCGGGTTTCTCCTGATCCAACCCCACTCTTTCGAGTGGAGCCGAACCAGGAGATAACCGTAGGAACCGACCAAAAGGCTCAAACCCTCGGAACAACAAGGCTCCTCAGTGCGTTACGCCCGCCGGTCCATTCGGACTCGTATAGACCCGGTTGGAGACACGGGATCTGGATGTGAATTTGGAAGTTGCCGTTCGCCGAAGCTAGTCGTGGCCCGACAAATCCGATGTGCCCTGAGTAACTCACGCATTCCTCCAGTGCGTTACGCCCGCCGGTCCATTCGGACTCGTATAGGCGATGTGATCTAAACACAGCCTGACCAGTGCTTGGACAGGCTGGACGGAACTGGTTATGCGCCCCGCGTATCAAGACGAACTTCTAGTCTGAGCCCTGACGGTTGATCTGGGTCCGACAAATACCCCGGACCTGAAAATAGTGGCCCACGCAGCGTGATCCCGCGCCGAGGCCCAGTAAAATATTGCGCTCGAAGCCGTGCGAACATGGATGGTGAAAACCTAGCTTTAAACTGGGCGATACATTAGCACCCACAGCTAGATGGAAAAAAAGAAGGGGCAGCGATGCTTGTTCCCGAATCCATTTTGTTGCCTCTTGTTGGTGTATAGGGAGCCATCTTCGTCTCAGGGGGGTTTGTGGGGCCGCTGAGTTGACGCCCGTTCTTTGCATACAGTCGATCTGAAGTGGACATCGTGCCTGGTTGCAGCTGAGGCGGCTGCAGCATCCGGTGGTCGTGAGGAGGTCGTGACGATGTCCCGCTAAAGTGCACACCTACCCTGTGAGCCCCAAACACGACCTCCTGACCGGAAAGCCATGGCGCTGAGATTTCACGGGATGACAGCTACATTCGCGATGCTACGCTTGGGGTCGTGCAAATCTAAAAACAGCTTCGACGAACTCAAACAGCTCATAATCGTCACTTTGCTTGAAAGGGTCCTGCACACTTCGTACCAGTGAAATGGACCGCAAGCCGAGTCCAGGAAGGCGACAGTGGGGATTGAAATGCGACAGATTGGATTCTGAATCTAGTCGAAATCCATTTCTATTTCGGAATCCGTGTTGTCATCGACCGAAATGAAGAAGGAGACGGCCCCACCTTTCGCTGTAGACGATATCGCTCGTTAGCAAGCCCCCGTTAGGGATAGGACGGCTTGTGTGTCAACCAGATGAGGTGGGCAAGTTTCTTCTAGTCTTGCGTGTCAATCAAGTACGCTGGGACTGTTTCTAGTCTTCGCCGACCGCGTCTGAACGTACCCTTTCTGACGGCGGTTCACTGAGAAAAAGAACGAAAATAAAATCAACAGGAAAATAAATAGTAAAATAAACAACCGCATGCAAGCAAAGAGTCGAAAGACTATCAACCTGACCCCCTGTGGTTTCGTCGGAACGACGGAATAAATACACACAGCACTCTAATTAGTGGATCCCCCAAAAATCGCGAAAAAATAAGTAATTGCTCCAAATCCACTAATCGGATGACCACTAATAACTGACCTCTCAATTCGAAGAATTGCGACGGGATTTCTGAGCTTGATGGGCTATACCATTTCTTCAGGCTCGCTATGCGAGCCGGAAAATTAATGGGAAACTTGCAGATATATGCGCAGAAAACTACAACTTTTTGTGACATGCATGAGTCTTTCTAGGGTCCCCCCGTCTGCTGGCCGTAAACCGCCATAGTAGACACATATGCGACCTGATGCTGGGCCGCTTCCCTGAGCAAGATCCCAGCCTAAACACACGTTTTCGGCGTTCTCTAGGTGCATTCGGCCCATTAGAACACTGGGAAATTGTAAATAGTCCATCCAATAAATGAAGGTGACCAAATGGAGGACCACACATTATATGACCACTAATTAGAGCTGTGTGTATGTGGTGCGTCGCAGTCAGGCTTCTTTGAAAGGGGCACGCAGCCCTCAAGTACCTTTTCCGTGGCTGCACCCGTCTCCAGCGAAATCCCTTAGGAAGTCGACCCGGCGAAGAATGTTCCCTGTACTCTTTGTCCCCCGTTTCCCCTTTCTTCTTGCTTTTGATTTGCCCACTCGAAGGCCCCCGTACGCTCATCTAGGTACCGCCCGATTCTCCCATCGCCCCCCTTCCCCCGACTACGCTCATCGGGGAAAATATATGTTCAGTCAAGATACCTCAAAGCCAGCGACGACCATCGCTTTTTTTTATTTGAAGCTTGGGACGTTCACAGCAGGCACACGTTGGCGTTTCGACGTTTGTTTTGCATCGTCGTTTGCTATCATACAGCAGCGGGATCGGCGGCATTAGACCTCCGGGGTTATATTCTGAGGGGGTGCGCTCTTTTCGGTCACTTCTCTTCGTGGCCAGAACACGTTTTTAGTCAGAAGCTCACCCCGTTCTGCTTAGACATTACCCCCGCGCCGCCTGTGCCGGGCCGCTTGCAGGCTCGTCGCCTTCGTGTGTTGTTGTCCCGGTCTAGCCGTCGAGGTACTGTCCACTGTCTCTCACGCGTCTTGCGACACTGCCTGCTCGCAGTATTGTGGCTACGCGAGTTCACTTTTTCGTTTTCTGTTCAGCCCATGTGAACCATTTCTGGGCCGCTTCTTCTCTTCTTCGATGGGTACCACTTCAGCGTCCTACCTGCACTTTGCTCTGCTTTGGCAACTCTGCTGCCGACTCTTCGGGTTCTCGCAGCGCTCGCCTGCCCAGCATGCAGCGTCTCGTACGGCCCACACTGTCCAAGCACCTACGCGCCGCCCCCTTGGTTGGTGGCTTTCTTTGCTCCCGGTACAAGCTAATCCTTGGATTCGCTGAAGTTTTTCAGCATACCCAGCGTAACCCACCAGCATACTCATTTGTCGGGTCGAAACGTGACCGGTTAGCTGGGGGTCTCTCGCTTGAAACTCCTCGTGATGCACGAGTGCTGAAATGCATACCCGGGCCACGGCACTCTCTTTGGTCGAAACCAAGTTAGAAGAACCGCTGTATCTGGCATGCGCCTGCGAGCGTTCAATCACGTCAGGCTGATGAAAGCAAGACACCGACACTTTGCCCTTCACCGATTAATCCTCTTTCTAAAGTTTGTGTCTTTCCATCACTGTGCTGGCTATCGGCCTCCGGGAGGTATTAGCCTTTAGCAGATGCCTGTCAGCACTCCCGGTGCTAGCAAACGTGGCTCGTCGAAATACGGGAGACTCACCCTTTGTGAATACCCGCTTCTAAAAGACTTTCAAGCCACCTCGACGCCACTTGTGTCCCGAAGCAGCTTACGTCACTTTCCGAATATCCGTAGAACACCGTGCGGACAGGGACGAGCGACGGGCATTTTATATGTTGACCACTGGATGGAGCGCATACGCGATGCCCCGTATCATATTACGTTTGACTCACTACTGGTAGAACAGCGTTTTTGCATTGATTCACCTGCGTTCTATCCCAATTGTTCCAATGTTTGATTACGCGGGGATCGCTCATCGCCCATTGTGACGGTGTGTCGACAACGTGATGCCTGCCTCTGTTGAAAGTTGCCGCAACTGTCCAAACGGCAAGCACGTCTGTGGAAACGTTTCAGATTCTCGATTCTTTTGCCAGGATTATGCATCGCTTTGCTGATACCAACACCAATCGTCAGGAAGTGTAGAGGACAGTTTCTTCCTTCTGTCCTCCTGGAGCTCCCGACCATTTTCGAAAGAAACCTAGACCCCCCTCCTACATTGGACACCACCACCTATTCCGGACCACTCGGTGACGCGCGCGCTTCTCCCGCCTCCTGGTATCAACTATCAACAGGCCAGGGACTGTCTTAACAGCGACACCCAAACGACTGACGACCTACTGGGCTCTTGGAACAAGAGCCGCCATCCCCGAAGGCAAAAAAGCGCCGTGCCTGGCACGCCATCCAACCATTCAACAAGTACTAACTAGGCTTGCCGAACGTGACCGGGATGTTATGAAAAGTGTGTGTCTAGAGGTATGCATCAAGAGCCTGTCGACAGAGCGTCAGAATGGGCCACCTGGCTAAATTTCTGTCTCCAAAAGAGAGGAAATTGAACGGGAAACGTGGACAATCAAAAGAAAAGAGGAGGAATACCAATACCGGCGGTTAGAAACAAACAGGGTATCAATTAGTTTACGTTGCAGATGTAGACCAACGGTCTACATCTGCAAACCGGGGTAGACCAGTGATTTATATATGGGTCTGGGGCTCGGGGCCACCCCGAGCGCGAAAAAAAAAAATTGACTTAATTTTGGGCTGGGGGTTGGGGTAGGGCCGGGTCACTACCAACCGGAATCAGCGGGGGTGAGGGACGAAGCCATGGCGAAGCCATGGGGGCAGGAAGAGTAAAACGGAGGCGGGGAAAGAGGAGGCAGGAGGGCCAGGGGCGGAGGGCCAAAGGGGGTGGTGGGAGGCGAGACGTTGACTACCAAGTCTAATTAAATTTGGGATCGGAAATTGAACGTTGACTACCAATTCTAATTAAATTTGGGATCGGAAATTGGACGTTGACTACCAATTCTAATTAAATTTGGATTCAAAATCGAACGTTGACTACCAATTCTAATTAAATTTGGGATCCGAAATCGAACGTTTACTACCAATTCTAATTAAATTTGGATTCAAAATCGAACGTTGACTACCAATTCTAATTAAATTTGAGATCGGAAATTGGATGTTGACTACCAATTCTAATTAATTTTGGATCCGACAATAGACGTTCACTGCCACTTCTAATTAAATTTGGGATCCGACATTAGACGTTGACTACCAATTCTATTTAAATTCAGAATCGGAAATTGGACGTTGACTACCACTTCTAATTAAATTTGGATACGACATCAGACGTTGACTACCGATTGTAATTAAATTTGGAATCCGAAATTGGAAGTTGACTACCAATTCTAATTAAATTTTGGATTTGGCATCAGACGTTGACTACCGATTGTAATTAAATTTGGAATCCGAAACTGGACGTTGACTACCAATTGTAGTTAAATTTGGGATCCGAAACTGGACGTTGCCTATCAATTCTAATTAATTTTTGGATTTGGCATCAGACGTTGCCTACCAATTTTAATTAAATTTGGAGCCAACCCTGAACGTTGACTACCAATTCTATTTAAATTTGGAATCGGAAATTGGACGTTGAGTACCGATTCTAATTAGATTTGGGGTTCGGCATCAGACGTTGACTACCGGTTCTAACTGAATTTGGATTCAATACTAGAAGTTGACCGGTGCGGAAATTCTTCGCTGTACCGTACCGTGCGCTGGGGGGCGCTGCCCCCCAGACCCCCCTCTCTTACAAATTAGCTTAACCATTTCGTCTGATTCTTGTTCCAACACTGAGGTTGGGTGGGTTAGCCTGGGCTGGCCTGGTAGTGCTTGCCTCTTGACTACCAATTCTAATTAATTTTGGATCCACCACAGGACCCCGAGGGCGAAAAGGACTTTTCTGCAGAGGAGGAAAAGCTATATAAATCCCTGGGGTAGACCGGGGAAAAAAAAAAAACGTCGGAAAAACGCAAAACACAGCGTTTCCAGGAAGTACGTGCGCTCGGCTAAGGCCGGCGCGTGGCGAGACTGGAGGCAGCAGTTAAAGTTCGGGGAACAGTAAAGTTCGGGCGAAAAAGCTAAGTTCGGGCAATGCTGGTGAAGCTAAGTTCGAGTGATGCTAAGTTCGGGCGTTGCTAAGCGCTCAGGCTGCGCTGGTACTAAAAAACAGTTCGGGCACGAAGCGAAGTTCGGCCAGGGTGGTAAAGTCCGGGTGAAGCCAAGGTCGGTGCTCGTGCCCGGGGGGGGACCCCCCCCCCCCCCCCCGGACCCCCCCCGTCCGTGGCTTAAAGGACCGAAACACGGCGCAGACGGGACCAGTGCGGTGTTGAGCACATACCCATTCCAAGCACGTTCTTGCAACCCCCCCCCGGACCCCCCCCGACCCACCGAGTGCGGGAAAAGTTTGGCGCTGGTACCCGGGTGGGCGCCCCCCGGCGAAGCAAAAGTTCGCGCAGCCAAGTTCTGGTGAAGCTCAGTTCGGACGATAATAAGTTCGAGTGATGCTAAGTTCGGGCGGAGCTAAGTTCTGGTGAAGCAAAGTTCGGGCGCAGCTGAGTTCGGGCGAAGCAACGCTCGTTCTGGCGAAGCAAAGTTCGGGCGCTGCAAAGTTCGGGCGATGCTAAGTTCTGGTACGGGCGCAGCTGAGTTCAGACGAAGCAAAAATCGCGCGAAGCTGAGTTCTGGTGAAGCAAAGTTCGGTTCTCGTAGCAAGTTTGGCCTGTGATGGCAAGCTCGGCCGCCCGACTCCGTTTCCCGGGGTGACCCAAAAACCGCGAGATACTGCGAAACTCCGCCAAAAAACGCAATTTTCGGGCACATTTGACCCCGAAACGCAACAAAATCTCGAAAACAATCTTCGACCGGAAAATGTCAAGGGCGGGATTCGAACCCGGGCCTACCGGCATGAAGGCCGACACCCGCTCACTCTGCCACCCGTTTGCATTTTGGCAGGGGAAAAAAAAGCTTGCGCCGCACTATTATCTAGTCCAAAAACAATACACTTTTTCATAGACAAAAGCCGGGTTGGCTCGAATAGAGGCTATTCACATTGCATGTTCATAGGACCTCCAGTCTCGAAATATAGGTGGAGGGGTATTTACACGGTGCGCGCGAAGGCGCACGGGGCGCTGGAGGGCAGACCCATGTGATACAAGCCCCGGTTACTTTGGACAAAGTTGCGGAGGTGTGTCAGCTCCGAGCCGCCGAACACGAAAGCGCTGGCCAAACGAACCACCCCCCACAAACGGTCAATATCTGCAAACCCCGGGAAGCTCCGAACTAATACCCTGGTATCAACCGAAGGAAAGAAACAAAACTGTTTCCGCCGGTAGAGTAAACCTGCCTAAATAAACCAACTGCCTTCGGGTGGACTAGTCTGACACTTGCTGTCGTCGGGAAAAAAAACAGGGTCCACAAGAACGATGTAAATCGTCGGTCCGCACCAAATAACCTGTACGAGAAGGAGAGAAGGAGCGCGAGAAATCACCACTTAAACCAAGCCTTGTTCAATCAACTAGTGGGGCGACCGGATACTCCTCGGAGAGATGGTCCCTGCACTCTGACTCGTCTCTCTCTCTCTCTCTCTCTCTCTCTCAACCATTTCGTTCCATTCCGTTTAAAGAACAAGCACCTGCCATTCGTTTTTTATCTTTAATCATCCACATCCGGGGGTTCTCCTGCCAACCTGGTTCTTTCGAAGCAAGTTCGGAGAAAACCGTAAGAACCGGCCTCGGAACACAAAGGTTCCTAGTGTGTGGCGCCCACCGGTCGACGGTGAACCCAACCTGCCGCATGACGTTCTAAACTCAGCTCATGTCACACAATTCTGCTTGTCTGGGATAAGAAGAGCGACGTGGGATAATCAAAAGCAACGTTGGCTGCCACAAGCGGATGATGCGAAACCAAAGGATCGGTAGGTTATGAGTATCAGAACTCGAGGAAGCTTCGTAGTGGTTCCAAGCTGACACTTCATTGCAAGCACTGCAAGAAGGAAGCCAATCCTCCCAGTTACGGTTGTTTGCTGACCTCCCTTATCAAAAATGTTTGCCGACTTCTAGCTTGGGAGTCCTGTGATGACGGTCAACGGAACGGCCCGATGCAAAGCGATGTACTGGTCCTACTACACAAAGAAAGTTCAGCCCTCCGGTGACAACTTCAACAAGATCGTCAAGTGTCACCACTCCAGATCTCCCACCCCGGGTTGCGGAATGTTCACACGTCGCCAATCATGTTGCACGCCATGTTGCAAGCGACCTCCGCCAAGTGTACGCGGTACTACTACAAGGCCACTCTTTGCGCTACCTGCAACGCGCCGGTCGCATATGCTCATTGCAGTGCTGAGCACATAATCATTCCGCGCACGTTCTTGCAATCCTCCCGCCCCACGACCCTGCGCCTTACAACATTTCCTCCAGTTGTGCAAGCACGCGCACTTAAAATGAACAAACTTTTTTTCTCTACAGGAGGTGGCCATGTGAGGTGTCATCCGTCTGAGGAGTATGGTAGAGAACTTTCGTTTGCTGCCTCGCATACGTGCAGCCTTTCTTCTGCTCTCCTCTCGGAGGTTCAGTTGGATGCAAGCTGTTTTCGTCAAGGAAACCTTGCCGCGCCACAGCCGTCAACCAAAAATGCCCCGTTTCATTTTCTCGAGCTTCGCCTGACAGCCTAAGTGTGTCAGTTCATACTCGGGTAATCGTATATGACACATCCCGTATGGGTATGCATGAGCGTTTAGCAAAGCCCAGGCGTTTATTGTGCTTGCTTGCCTTCGCAAGTGCTTCGGGCAGAGGCGGCTCAAACTGCGCAAAGACGACTCTTCTTGCATATTTCGAGAGTTTGCATAGTTTGAATAGGATCCCATGGTGCAGCGGAAGAGTTTTCTGGAATCAACATCATCGCATGGTACCAAAGCAGCCGGCGCGTTTTAGCGAAGGATACTCCATCGGAAAGACGATGGAGAACTGCCTTTCCACTACGGACGTGACGCATTTATGCCCGTCAAAACGCCAGTATTCGGAACCGACAATTAAGGTCGATGCTTTGCTGCTGCGGGCAGGATGAACTCACACCACATGTCGCCACGAAACATCTACAATCCTCTCGTTCCAAATTACCTTTTCTGCAGCGACGAAGAGAGGGTAGGGTGGGGGAGGGGGCGTCCCCAACAACACGAAGATAAAGCCGTGCAGCCATACATGGATAATGGAGATTCAGTGGCTTGGCTCTTGGGAGAAAAGAAGGCTGCCGATAAAGGCCCGAAGAATGGCGAGCTCGGTCTGACGCGGTTGGCAGAGGGCAGGGTGCCCAGCGAGAGCTTGTCGGATGCTGTCCAGAACATCCCTGAGCTGCTGCACGTCGTCAAAGGATGGGCGCACGTAGACTGCCGGGAGTACGCGACCGAGCGGGGGTGCGCCGCCACGCAGTGGCTACTCAAGCTGGTGCAGCTGTACCTCGAAGTCCCGAATTGGGGGAAGAAGGTCCCGATCGAGCTTTGCTCGCTTTCCGCGGTGGCCGCCGGGCTTGCGGCGAAGATACTGAGCACCCAGGTCCACCCAGAAGCCCCCCTGCTCAACGCGGTGGGCAGCTTGCTGTCCTCCATATTCACCGTCCCTTTTGACTATGCCTCGCGCCCTTCCTCTTCGAGCACCGCTGAAGGAATGCCCGCGTCTTCGAACATGCCGCACGAAGTGCGCGATTATCTGTCGCAAACCGCCAACCCGGAAAAGTCGGGGAAGTGGGCGCAAGCCGGGGCAGCTCGACAGGCGGGCGTCGTCGGGTTCGTCGCGGCCTTCGGCGGCGAAGCGCAAGTCGCCCTGTTTCTTGCACAGCAATTGCCTGCTTGGCTGTCCGTCCCGTCTTCCTCTGCAGCAGTGGCAGTGCTCGTCCGCGTCGCGGCCCTCATCGTGCCGGAGCGGACTGAATACATTGAAGCGGTCTTGCGAACCGTCGAAGCCACGCCGCACACTCGGACAACCGCACTCCTTCGGTCGTTGCTGGCTGCCGCCGTTGCCGCATCTGCTGCACCGGGCACCGCTTGTGTGTTGGATGTGGCCACACGGTGGTTTTACTTGCTTACCGACGACAGTGGGGCTCAGCTATCTACGGAGGCCGCAGCGCAGGCTACATTTTGCCTTGAGATCCTCACAGCATGCGTGCTGGCTTCGGACGAGACTGCTTCCACCGCCTTTGCCCTGGTAACAGAAGCCACCGGAGAACACTTGCCTGTCTGGCACTCAGGACCACGGAGAGAATGGCTGCCGGTGGTTAAGGCAATTCTCGACGCGGTTCCGATCCGAGTTAGTAGCATGCATCCTGCAAGCGAGCTGCCGCCACTGCAAGGTGCCTCTGAGGAAGTCTGCGATAAGCTACTCCCGGGCGCGCTCGGTACTGGCAAGGCAGTGCTCAACACCCTCACATTTGCGGCGCGAGTCCTGTTCGTGGAGACCTCCGACGAAGCTCGCTGCGGCAAAGGCATCTTCTCCGAGCGCACCGCCGCCGCATCGTTTGAGTTCTTGTCTGTCGTCGTCCAAGTGTCCGGTGCGCCTCTTCCAGACACCATCGTGCCCCACATCCTGCGGCTTCTGTCCCTTTCTGCTAGGCATTCACCGACAGTTGCGGCAGCGGCGGGCAACCTCGTTGATGCTATCTTCGGGTTGTGTGAAGACACTCCCCTGCCACCCTTCAACCTCGCTCCTGTTCTCGAAATCCTCAGCAGAGAGCACTTCCTGGTGGCAGACACGCAGCCTCCCGTCACCGCAACAGCTGTGCCGTGGGTCATCCTGCATTTTACCAGCCTCGTGTTGATAACTGCGATGAAAACCGGCGCAAGTGAACCTGCTGAAGTGTTTACTCGCACCATTTGGAGTTCGTTCTGCAACCTAATCGCGCAACCAGTCGCGACAGCACCCGCCGCAGCTCCTGCCATTAAGCA
Organism: Diplonema papillatum; assembly: GCA_030068145.1. Classification (NCBI taxonomy): domain Eukaryota; phylum Euglenozoa; class Diplonemea; order Diplonemida; family Diplonemidae; genus Diplonema; species Diplonema papillatum. The sequence goes on along the minus strand of JAPJBO010001095.1, from coordinate 11,423 downwards.
CGTCCGGTCATCTGAGGAATGCATCAGCGCGAACATGCTGACTTTCTTGGAGTTCCTGGTGCACCGATCATCACCGGAAACCAAGCAGTGGGCCTGCAACCACTTGGCCCGAGCTGTGCACACGGCTGCTACGCACTCTACAATGTACGCGGTCATCGGACAAGCCACCAGGCTCCTTCACTTGTGCATGGTTAGCGAAGGCGCGTTACCTGAAGCTGTTGTGTCGCGCCGAATCGCGTTGCTCTCAGAGCCAGTGGAGCTTAACACTTCTACACCTTTGCCTCCTGCTTACACAGCTCTGTTGGCTCCTTTGCGGACATCTGCAGTGCGGTCAGCGCTTGTCAACGCCGTAGGTCGATCATCGGGTCACGTGCAGTATGCCGGCTCGGACGGTAGTTCGTCGAACCAGATTGTTACTCCCGATTATGTGCTCACTGCTTCAGCGCCGTTAGACGTTGATTCGTCGCTTTTTTCGGATGTCGTCGCAGCCACCCTGCCCGTATTGCTCGACTTGTGCCGGCGAGCATCGAGGCCGGCTTCACTGGACCTCGAGGAGCGACAAGGCCTCTACAACTTGATGCAAGCGACAACTCACCTCTTCTGGGGTGCTCCTGACTCATTCGTATCGAAACTGTCGGCAGCACACGAGCAGCCACCTTCAGATACTGCGACCCGCCACGCATGCCTCCTAGCTTTGTTGCTTCGCGATGACATGCCGCCGAGCCTCTCATCAGTGTTGAGACTGATTAGTGCAGTGGTGGACGACAGCGCATTCGAGTGGCAAACGGGCGTGGAAGAAATTCATCTGTGCCTACTCCTCCTGCAAAGGTGGACGCACCAGCACCTGGAACCGGCGTCGCCGCCTGCAAAATCCAGTAGCAGTACCGCAGTGCACACAAGCGATGGTCCTCTGCGCCGCGAGCTGGCCCACGAGCCAGAGGTAGGATTGCTGTCGCAGCGGGGGCGGCCTGCGCAAGAGCGATTGTTGAAAGCTCGTGACATTGACAAGAAAACAGTCGCTTCTCCCACCAGCAAACACGCGAAAATCCCAAACCTCTCCGCCAAAACCGATGAAGTAGCGACTGCCCTGCACATTCTGATCAAGGCACTCGAAAAACTATCGCTGGCGCACAAATGGATGATCGAAGACATAGTTCATCAAGGAACGACTTCTTCCCAAGAAATCGACTGCGTCACAGCTTGTCTTGAAGGCGGCCATAGTGTCAGCTCTGCCGTATTGCGTCTGCTGATACATCAAAGCGAACACGAAGCTGTGCTCCCTGCACTTCCCGAAGGCGTTACCTTCGCAGGCGAAATCCCAAAGTCGCGAAAATTTGCGGCGTTGGCCAGTGCACGAACAGCGGCTGAACAGTTGCACGCGCGTGATTGGTTCCCCCACCTGTCCGCGGCTGTCGATAAGCTATCTATGAACAGCCCGTCAGACCTTCAAACGTTTGTGCGGCACGCATCGGCGCGCCTAATCTGCAAACCTTCGCAAAGCGCTCCATTGTTTTGCGCAGCAGTAGCATTGGGCACTCTGTTTCCACTGCTTGACACTGCGCTGCAAGCATCCCAAGGCTTGTCGGAAGCGTCTTTCCCTCTGCTGCAATCCCTCCTCACTTTGCACACCACGGCAGTGTACAGCACCATCCCTTTGGATGGAAGCACTGTTTCTGATGCTGCGTACCGTTCAGCTTCCCTCATCAAGCTTCCCGACCTGCCTAGTGTGGTGTCCGTGTGGCGCCTGCAGAAGACCCACCGCGCTTTGAAGCTGGTGCTTGAGAAGCCTGCGGCGGTGCACACCCTCGAAGCCTCGCTTCGCGACGTAGCCGCGTGGCTGCTCGCGACTCCTCTCGCTAGCAAAAGCTGCGTCGAGATTTTTGCCGACGCGGCGATGCGAGAGCGCACCAGCCAGGTTCTCTTCGCGGACAGACCGGCCACCGCCGCCCTCGTCCTGTCGTCTGCGACCGAGCACAAGCGACTCCGGGCAGCGCTCGTTCCTCCATCCTCGCTCGAAAAGGACATCATTCGCATCATGGCGTCGTTGTTACCCCAAGCAGGCCCAACTCTGTTGGGCAAGGAGTTGCTGAAATTCGCCATGTCTGCATTGGATCGCCCTGTGGGTATCGCTATCCAGCGCGAAGTGCTGAGAAAGATTATCGCCACCGACACCAACAAGCTGCGCGTGCTTCTGAATGGGAAGGTTGGCGCCAAGTCGGATCCAGGCGGCTGCTTGGAGGACAACACGGAGCTCGCCACCAGCATGGCCGCTTTGGTGAAAAGGTGGATCTGCGCGACGATCGCAGGCGACAGAGAGCTTACGGCGCTGTGCCGGAAGTGCTTGATCGACGGCGTCCCAGACTGCTTGCAGGGAGAGAACAGCTTCGCCTACTTGACCGCGTGCGCAGAAGTGTGCACAGGAGGCGCAGAGGTGGCCCTTCTCGCCGCCGTGGTTGACACGTTGAAGAAGGGTGTCGACGGGAGCGCTGATGACTGGAAGCTGTCCTCGCTCCTCCCTCTCCTGGAGTTTGTCCGAGCCTCGCTGGCAGGCGTCGTGCGGGTGGACAGCAAAGGCTGGTTCACGAAACCGGCAGCGGCTCTCGCGGAGGTGCTTGTCACGCTGAAGTTTTGCAACCGCACCCTCCGCAGCACTTCGGGCCTGGTACCCACAGCCACGTACCCAGTGCCTGCTTGCCTTGCAGCAGCTCCTCTCACGCACCGCTACGAAACTGGTTGCGGCTGCTCCTTCGCTCGAACGAAGGAGGAGTACATTATGATGCACTGGTACCTTTGCTACTCCACATACCCGTCAGAGCGCAAGGGTGCATGCAGTTGGTGTGCCGAGCACTGCCATCGGAAGCTCGGCTACGACGTTGAGTATGCCGGGTGCATACCCGCCTACTGCGATACAAAAGGCGCCGCGCTCCCTGCAATCGGGTCCACCAAAATTCCGGAGAGAAAAGGCGTCCTGCCACGCGAAGCGATGGACTTGTTCGTCTTGGCTCTGTTTCACGCACCGCCTTCTGGCAAGGCGAAACAGATAACCCTCCCGGCGGACTTCACACTCAGCCACGGCGACATCTTGCAAATGAACGGACTCTTGCAGCTCTTAGAGGCCTGCGTGACAAGCGCACTGCCGGTGGCAGAGCGCGCCCTGCGAACAGCAGCCGAGAAGCACGTCAAAGAGAGCACGACGGAAAGGAGTGTGCTTTGCGGTGACGGCTGGCAGGCAGATACCGTCGCGAAGTACCTGCTCGTACCCGAGAGCGCGGCGTACATTGAAGCAGCCGTGGACGGACGCCTCGAGTACGACGCGATGCCGCACTATGAAATCAACCTTCTCCAGTCGCGAGTCCTGACTCGCCACGTGTGTGCCACCAGCGTTTGCGGTTGGTTCGCCGTCGTGGACCGGAGCCAGTACCTTCTCATATGCGAAGAGAGCAGTTCATTTGCGACACACAGCATGTCCCCTCCACGAAGAGGCGACGCGAAGCCAGAGCTAACCGTTCTGGCTCGGAACACTCTGCGCTTCAAAATCATAGGAATGGCGATTCACCCCGAGAATGGGATGTACCTGGCTGTGTACGGGATTCACAGCGTCCAAGTCTTCGTTGTGTCCGGCGGTGTTGTCACAAGCCAGCTTTCGCCGCGGCTCGCCCTCAGCATGCTCAATGGGCACACCCACATCATCCACTGCACTTGGGTGCCTGGCTCCCACGTTCTGCTCGCAGTTGTCACGACGAAGTTCGTGAAAGTGTTCGACCTGTCCAAAGACTTGTTCTGCCCCATCCACAACTACATGCTTCTTCAGGACGACATCGCGGCTGCCACCTTCGCCCAGGATGTCAACGGCACCACGACACTTCTGGCTTCCGCGTCGAGTGGCCAGGTGTACCACCAGAAAATGACTTCAGGCGACTCGGACGGCGGCCCTTTCTACTTGACAAATCTCGTCGAAATCCCATCGCATCTCACTGGCGACTCTGGTTGCAGCCTGCACTACAGCAACAGCATCGGCGTTCTGTGCGTTGGTTGGACCATCGGAAAGTCGATTGTGGCGAAGTGGAATTTCGAGCGCGAAGTGCTCGAAAATTGTGTGCAGCTGCCGAGTTCGTCTTCGGAGCAATCCGTCTGGACCATCAACTACTGGACGGAGCTGCCAGGGGTGCCTGGCGTCATGGCGTGCATTTTGAACGACGGCGCGCTGATGGGCGTGTTCAGCTTCAACAAAAGCAAGCAGTCGATCATAATTGAAGCCCACGACTTCCACACGGCAAGTGGCGGCGCCACGACTCACATTGAAGGCCTAGGTTTGGTCCGGCATCGAGGCAGCAGTTCAGCCGCTGCAGCGTCGAGTCGTGCTACACAGCAGCATCAACGTGGGGGAATGCCTGGCGATGCAGCTTTGATCGTTTCCTTGGAGAACGGCACTGTCGCCTTCTATCCTCTTGACAAGGCTAACATAGCTGACGTCATGCAAGGCCAACCGACTCCGTCCGAACGACAAGTCGCAAACTTGGAGAAGCAGAGAAACGCGGGTATCATCAACCGGCCGATCCTTCGTCCGAAGACACGCCGCCCGGCCGCGAAGTCCGGCGGCCGCGCCGAACCGTCGCAAGACAGAGCGGACAAAGCCGACGACCCGCCGGAACAGGACCACCCGCCCGATGGCTCGTACGAAGCGTTGCTGCACGGGCGGCCGCTGCCTAAAACAGCGCCTTTCGATGCGATCCCGTCCAACACATTGGTGGCCATGACCGCATTTGATGCGAAGTGGGGCGGACCGAACACATCGCGTTCTGATGTACCATCGACGGTTCCTCTCAATGTATGGGAGGACTTGATCCCTTTGGGACGTGGGGGTTGGAATATCACTCGAGGTGTCGGTGTTTCTGCTGAAGACAAGGACAAGCTGGCAGATGCATCGGATGTGACGTGTGTGGTAATCTCTTACACGCGAGGCGTCTCCCGCGGTCCGAGCGAACATGGCTCCGTCTCGCCGCCATTGAAAGGTTTGCAGACACCGGGTGTTAGCCCGTGCAGCTCTCCTCCGCTGTCTCCGTTGTCGCAAAGGTCGACGTCGCCACCTACCATCGGGCTTTCCCCTCTTTCGAAAGCTATTTCATCTGACAGGCAACCCGGGTCCCTGGGGGTCGGCATGGCCGACGCCCGTCCCGCCGCACGCTTCGTGCTTCAAGCCTCGTCCGACGCGCTCATCTGCGGCGTGCGCCTGCGGCTGTCGGCCGGGAAGGACCCCAGGGAACCAGTCGCCACCTCCCCGTCGAAGCAAACGGCAGAGAAGCCGCCTGCGGACCCCCACACCCCGAGCGGCGGTGCCGCGCAGGGCCAAGCGCCGAGATCCCCGGCGTGTCACCAACTCCCAGCGGACGAGCAAAGCGTGACAATTCGGGTCGCGTCGCAGTCGCGAACCTTGCCCGGCGACACACAGACACGGTGGGTCGGCTTCGTCTTGACCCACCGCGAGGCGTTGAAGACAGCGAAGCTGGGGGTAGAAGTGAGCGTCACAACGACAGGCCCCGACGTTGTCCTCCGCCAGGTGGAGCTGTTTACAAGCGTGTCGACGGCATCGCGGTCTCGGTACGACGAAGGCCGGATGTCGCCCGAAATCGACAAGGACCACGAGAGATACGAAGGCAGGTACGACAGATACGAAAGATACGGCTACGACAGATACGACAGAGACCGTGCCCCTGGCCCTGGCCCTGGCCCTGGCCCTGGCCCTGGCCCTGGCCCAGGCCCAGGCGCCGCCGGTCGTCCGCATGACCCGTCTCCCATCTCACCTATTACGTCCGCCTCTTCGGCACTCGATTCGATCCTTCAAAACCTGGTAAGCAGCCGAGCTTCACTGACAGGCAACGCACACCGACGCCGGCTTGAGACCGAGGCGAAAGAAGCGATCTCACACTCCCACAGCATCTACGCACAGCACGGCCACAGCTCGCCGCTGCAAGCAGTCCAGCCCCAAGCGAGCAAAGCAGCGGCCATGCCTGCTGCACCTGTTGTGAAACCGCGGCCTGTGGTACCCCCGACCGAGGTTGTGTCGATTCACATGGTCCTGCAGGAAGCTCTTGATTGCTTGCGCTTGTGTCTTTCTGTCACAGAGGACAAAGCAAGTGGGAAAGAGCGACCGACGCAACACCTCGCCCTGCACGAAAACACGATCAGACAACTCTGGATATCCAGCATGGTGTCGGTCGAGCACTGCAACAACGGGTCGTCAGCATTGATTGCGGCAGAGCGCAACATGGCAGCCATGCATGCTTTGTTCGCCGCAGCTCGGCACAGCGTCCCCGAGTTCAGGAAGCGAATGGCGGCGTCGCTGCTCGAGCTGGCTTGTTCTTCGGTGCGTTCGGAGGACAACCAAATGTTCCTCGCGATCGCCGCTGCGTGCACGACTCTCCACCAGCGCGACGTTGCGGCCGCGTATCTTTCGTCGGACCCCGCCGCCCTCGCCGCCTTCCGCCAGCTCGTGGATTCCAGCATCGCGTCGTGCGTGTCGGATCCCTCGAAGCTGCCGATCCCGCAAGACACGGCGCTCAGCGCGCTGCATCTACTGGCCGCCCTCGACTTGGTGACCGCGCACACCGCCGACGACGAGGCAGGCCTCACCGCCGCCCTGGCAAGGCTCAGCTCGTCGCTGCTGAGCGTCCTTCCCCAAGTGCGAGTGGCCGCCGTGTCCGCAATACGGAGTTTGCTCCCCGACTCGAAGGTGCCCCCGGCGCTGTACCCGACGGTGGCAAAGCACTTGCTGGCCGTCAAGCCGAAGGCCGACGCCCTCGGCGGGTACCCGTCGGCGGCGTACTACAACGCGATGCTCTGCGTCGTCGCCCGGCTCGTCTACCCCATGCAGGCTGCCCCGCCGGCCGCCGTGCGGGAGGCGGAGGAGGCCGTCGACGCCGCCGCCCGCGCGCTCCTCGCGCAGTTCGACCGTGCCCCCGCGAAACAGAGCCCCCCACCAGCCCTCGGCGACGTCGGATTCCTGCAGCTGAAGGTCCTCGCGATGCTGTCCGGCGCGTCCTTCGCCCCGCCGTGCCTCCAACTCACTTGCATCGAACGCGGGCGCGAGTCGCTGTACGCGTACACCGCAGTACCGCAGGAAACCGCCCAGCCGCCCGACGGGCCGCTGGGTGGTGGTGGCGACGTTGCGGTCGACAAGCCGATCGACCCCGAGAAGCTGCGGCTCGGCGCGTTCATGCGGACGGTCGCGCGGTGCTGTTCGGACGGCGCGCAGGACGGGTTGCGGGCCGCGGCGTTCCGGCTGCTCGCGGCGGCGGGGCCCCCGCCGACGTCCCGGCGTGCGACCGGCCCGGCGGCGGCGGCGGCGGCCGACGGACTGCTGCCGGCCAACCCGCCCGCCGCCGCCGCGGAGCCGCGGGCCGCGGCGGGGCCGCGGGAGGCGGCGGGTTCGCGGCGGAGACGCCCCTGGCGGGGCGCCGCGGCGGCGCGCCGCCGCCGCCGCACCCGCGCGCGCTCGTCGTGAACGCGGCCGCCGACATCTGCCACAACGCGGCCCCCCTCGCTCCCCTCCTCGCACCGCCCGCCGCGGGGCCCGGGCTGCCTGCCGGGGCCAAGCGGCACGCGCTGGTCGCGGCGCTGCAGGTGGCGGCCGCGCTGCACATCGGCGGCGCGCTGCGGGAGCTGGACCAGTGGAAGGCGAGCCTCGACGCCGCCCTCCGCAACGAGGCGCTCGGCTTCTGCCACGCCGAGATCAAGAAGTTCTTCGTCCTACTCTGCGGCGGGTGCCCGGCCGCCTGCAACAAGTTCCGCAGCCGAGCTGGCCTCACCCGCGAGTACCAAGTCTTGAAACAGGTGGTCCAGGCGCCGCGGAAGCCGAAGGTCCCCGTCAACGTGACGGACCTGGTCAAAAGCCACGCAGCGGCCCACGAGATGTCAACCATCGCGACGAGCAGCCCCGACTGTTGGATATCGTTCGCTGAAGACGAGCCTGGCGTGGTCACCGTGCTCACAACATGGCTCAAACAGAACATCGCAGCCGAGCTTGCCATGCATGCATTGCGACTGCTAGCTCTGCTCACTCGTGCTTTGGACGTGTCTGGTGACGACACCACCGACGATCGTGCACCGTCTCTCGGCAAGCAAACGTCTGGACAATTCGCTTCTGCACTGCTGCAAAGAAGTGCCCGCCGCAGCAGGCTGGTGGCGGTGATTACTGAAAACGTCCTCAAGCCGAGCTTCTTGCGGTTCGTGGCGCAGGACTACCTGCTGAAGGCGCTGCCCGACACGACGTTCACGGCCAGGGCCACGCCGGCCGACGCCGTCACCTCGCACCACCACGAGGCGCTGTCGCTCCTGCAAGAGATCGGCATGGGCTCCTCCTCCGCCCCGCCGCCGAAGCTGCCTGCGCTGCCAAGCCCGGCTCCCGGGTCGCACGCCGCGGTCGCTTCTCCCCCCCGCCCTCCCTCGCACATGCACGAGCCGCCGTCGCTGCTGATGTCGCAGCAGCAGCAGCAGCAGCAGCAGCAGCAAGACCCGCGGGCGGGCGCCGCTTCGGCTTCGGCGGAGAAGCTGGCCGGGCGCGCCGAAACGGTGCTCGACGCGCTGCTGGAGCTGGTGCCGGCGACGGCGCGCTTCGGGCAGCGCGGCGCAGAGACGCTGCTGCGGCTGTGCCACGACACGCTCGCCGTCCTCGCCGCCCGGCGCCCCGCCGCCGGCTCGGCGCGCGCCGAGCGGCTGGCGCGCCTCGTGTCGCGCTGCGTCCGCGACATCTGCCTCCTCCTGCAGTGCCACCCCCGCGGGTCCCTCTACCAACTCCTCGAGCAGGTCCTGGGCAACACAAGGGGCCACCTGCTCGAGGGCACGTGGCCCCACGACAGCTCGCTCGCCCCCAGCAGGCTCGCAGACGCGTCGCTGGCTTCGCTTGGCGGCGACGTGAAGTACGCGGCGTCGACCATATTCGTGCGGCTCTCTTCCCCCCTGCAGCTCAAGCGGGTGACGCTCGTCATCGCCGAGTGCAAGCAGGCGAAGGTGCCGAAAACGGTCGAAATCTACCACAGCAGCACGTACTCGCCCGACGTGCGCGGCGTGCGGGAGGAAGGGTTCCCGTGGCAGCTGCTCGGCACCATCTCCGTCGAGAACCCGATGCTCCTCGCCCGGGCCGCCATCGACCTCCCGCTGCTGGTCACGACGCAGGCTTTGAAGCTCCACTTCGCCGAGTTTCACTTCGACACGACAGCCCAGCTGTCCGAGACGCTCACGTGCCCGTCTTGCAACCAAATCATCACCGATCGCCACGGCCAGTGCATGAACTGCGAGTACGAGAACGCGTACCAGTGCCGGCAGTGCCGCAACATCAATCATGAAGAGCTCGACGCGTTCCTTTGCAACGAGTGCGGCTGGTGCCGCTACGGCCGCATAGACTTCTCGTTCACGTGCAAGACGGGCGCGTCGCCGGACGTGCTCAAAAACGAGGCCGACTGCGAGCGGGCCTCGGAGACGCTGCAGGAGCAGAACGACGTCACCCAGCAGCTGTCCCTGCAGCTGGCAGACCTGCGGGCGACCGCGTACCACCTGTCTTCCACGCTGCAGTTTCGCGCCGGCTCCGGCGGCTCGGCGCCGTCTCCTCGCCAGCAGCAGGCCGGGCGGGCGCTGCCCGCCAAAGACAAGCAGCACCGCGACGCGAAGGCGACAAGCGAGGCCGACCCCGAACTGCATCCGAACCTCGTCGCCCTTGCGTCTCTTTGCAACGCCAGCTCCATGGAAGTCTCCAACCAGCTAGCACGCTCGCTGCGAGGGGTAACCGCCCTGCGAAACGTGATCTTCGCGTACACGTCGTCCGGCAACACAACCTCAGCGGGGGCAACGACAGCAGGCGAGGGAAGCAACCCGGCAGTCGTAGAATCTTCCACCGCAGGTCTCTGCCAGGCTCCCGGCGCACACAAGGGCGTTGTGGCTCTGCCGGAACACTACGGCGTGTTGGTCCAGTTTGCTAGTCTGTTTGCCAACGCGGGCACGAAGCTTCTGGGAGCACACCGGGAAGCCGTGAATCACATCATGTTTGAAGGCGACTCCATCGATCATCTGTACGTGTCGGCGATCAAAGGCCCTGAGTCGGTGAGGTTCGCGGTGCGCGGGCTGCTTGTCTCCCTGCAGTTCGGCAGAAGGGACGCGGCGAAGTTGATCGTCGACAAAGCAGCCGCGCAGCTGCTGCAGGCCTTCGAGCCGGCCACGCGAGACGTGGCGGACAAGGTGCTGCTGCACTCGGTCGTGCTGCTGCTGTCGAAGTGCGCCGCGTGCCGCGACGGCTTGTGGCACCTGCGCCTCCCGCTGCTGCTCCGCGTCTTTTTGACGGCGTCCTCGCACGTCTCGACGGTCCCGTCCCTGCTCGAATCCATCGCCCAGCCGGCCCTGGCGGTGTCGGGGCTGTTGCTGAGCGGGCAGCTGCCGGCCTCCGTCGCCCCGCCGCCAGCGGGAACAGACTCGGAGGCAGCCAGACTGGAGGCGAAGTACGGTCGGCGGTGGCTGTCGAAGTGGGTCATCAACAAGGATCCCGTCCTGAAGCGCGTCGTCCGCAACCCGACGTGGCTCGTCGACCTGCTGCTGTCTCCGGCCGGCGGCTGCGTCGCGGCCCAGGTGGCGCGGACTGTCGAGCAGCACGCCGCCGTCGACGTCACGTTGCACTTCGGTCTCCTGAAAATCCTCTGCGAAGCGCTGCCCCGCGCCGCGCAGGAAGGCCGGCACGGCGGGGGCACCTCGGACATGTACCCGGCCAGCAGCGACAAGACGATGGAGGCCGACGAAGGGGGCCCGGCGTCGTTCTTCAAGCTCTTCGCGGCGCTGATCGACCCGTTTTGGGTCCGCCTGTACCTCACCCGAAAGCACTTCCTCAAGCTTCTGTGCCGCCTGATCCTCCGCGAAATCTCGAACCTCGCAGCCTCGGAGCAGAACCTCGCGGAAGAGTTCAAGACAAACGGCAGCGCCTACGTCGAGACCGGCTGGGCCGTCCTGAAGCTCATCGAGCTGCTCTCGCGCTTCGTGCCGCCGGGCACGCCAGACGACCAGGGAAAGTCCCCAGCCGCGAAGAAAAACGAGAAGCCGCCGAAGTACACCCCACCCGGCGGCGAGCACCTGGCGGTCGCGCCTGCGGCGCACGGCGCCGGCAAGTGCGCCAGGGCGCAGACGCGGGGGAACTACTTCAAAAAAGTCCTCAAGGAAGGGCAGCAGTTGGCTGTGCTCTTGGAGGTGTCGCTGACTCTGAAGTCGATCGCATCGCTGCGGACTTGCGCGATTTCGGACGCGGAAACCCTGTTGAAGGGACAGCTGGAGGCGCTTGTGAGCGAGTCCGTAGAGGACAAAGCTTCTCTGATAGCAGCATCTGTTGCGTACCTGGCTAAACCGAACCTACCGTGCCACATGGGCAAGCACATCCTCGAAAAGGTCCTGGC
>JAPJBO010001094.1:0-69253 GCA_030068145.1 Diplonema papillatum | reverse complement strand
GCCAACAACCCCCGCCTCAAAAAGACAGAAAAAAAAAAAAAAAAAAATGACTGAGCGACGACCGCCGGGAATCCAAAAGACGAAAGAAAGGAAACTAAATAGCAAGTAGTAACAACCCCGCGACAACTCCCGGATCCTGAGAGCGTATTTTTTTTTTTAAAAGAAAAAAGCGACAGACGACGAGCGGAGCAACCGATTCCTTTCTCTTCTTCTTCTTCTTTTTTTTCTTTTGCGTATTTTCTTCTTTTTTCCTTTGGCAGCGACATGGTCTGCTGGAGAGAAAAAGGGACGTGGAGGCATCTGCCCTTCCCTGCTCGCCACTGACCCGCTAAAGCCCCCCCCCCCCCCCCCACACCTCCCAACACAGGTTCCCCTTTCTCTTTTTTCGCACTATGTCGGTCGCTCTTTTTTCATTTATTTCTTCTTCTTCTTCTTCTTCTTCTTTATTCCGTTCTTTTTGCCCCCCTCCCTTCTTATTTTCCCCCGCTTCCGTTCGTTGTTGTTGCAGGATACTCGTCGCCGTGCTTTCCTCGCTATTTGGAATTTCCCCCTTCTTTTTGCCACCCTTTCGTTCCTCGCTTTGCTGCAGAGAGGCAGGCTTGCCGTATCCTCGGGGTGCACCGAGACACTAAAGCTGCGGTCAGCCCGAGACAAACAGCGACTTTGCGGCGGGGGGTTTGGCACAAATTGGAGCTGCTTTCTCCGTTATCAATCATGGCAGGCAGTGCTACCCACAGTAAGCTGAGCTTGCTTCCTTGACATGCAACAAGGCTGTAGGCGTGGCTTTTTGTCCGAAAAGAAAAGCTGATCAGCAATTGTCTCATACTCGGCAAACCCGGCAAAACTGGAATCTGTCACGCCACTTACATAACCACTCCTTCGGCACCCGAGACCAGGGAAGCTCTCACCAACGTATGAACACAGCCGAACCCATAAAAAAAAAGGAAAGGGCAACCCTCTACAGCAGGGGAAAGGGGCACCTTTCGGCCTCTTTCCTGGCGGACCCCTCACCCCCCCGGTCGCAGACGACCAGTGCGGTGTTGAGCACATGCCCACTCCAAGCACGTTCTTGCAATCACCCCCCGGGCGATCCTGACCGCGGGTCTGACGCGGGCAAGATGTCGAGGGCCGGGATCATGGACACGCCGTTCAAGGGCACGCTGCTGCAGGTAAGAAGCGTGTATGCGAAAGGGAACGCTATCAGCCTAGCGATAAGGCAGCAGAGTGGGCAACCTGGCTGAAGCATGAGTTAAAGTCTAGCCCGATACCGTAAAAGCTTTCCCCCCACAAAGCTGAACCTCGCAAACCGCAGAAAACGTGGAAAGACGCCGATCTGTACGTCAATGCGCTTAAAACCCACTCCTCTGGCACCCGAGACTAGGGAAGCTCTCAGCAACGTATCCAACCCTGAACACAGCCGAACCCATAAAAATTCAAGCGAACTTTAACTCTAAAAAAAAGGAAAGGGCAACCCTCTACAGCGTTGGAAAGGGGCACCTTTCGGCTTCTTTCCTGGCGGACCCCTCACCCCCCGGTCGCAGACGACCGGTGCGGTGTTGAGCACATGCCCACTCCAAGCACGTTCTTGCAATCACCCCCCGGGCGATCCTGACCGCGGGTCCGACGCGGGCAACATGTCGAGGGCCGGGATCATGGACACAGCCGTTCAAGGGCACGCTGCTGCAGGTAAGAAGTGTGTATGCGAAAGGGAACGCTATCAGCCTAGCGAGGGGGAAGGCAGCAGAGTGGGCAACCTGGCTGAAGCATGAGTTAAAGTCTAGCCCGTGAAGTCTATACCGTGAAAGCTTTCCCCCCCAATCCCCACACAAAGCTGAACCTCGCAAACCGCACAAAACGTGGAAAGACACCGATCTGTACGTCATGCGCTTAAAACCCCATTCCTCTGGCACCCGAGACTAGGGAAGCTCTCAGCAACGTATCCAACCCTGAACACAGCCGAACCCATAAAAAAGGAAAGGGCAACCCTCTACAGCGGGGGAAAGGGGCACCTTTCGGCCTCTTTCCTGGCGGACCCCTCACCCCCCGGGCGATCCTGACCGCGGGTCCGACGCGGGCAAGATGTCGAGGGCCGGGATCATGGACACGAAGCAGCCGTTCAAGGGCACGCTGCTGCAGCTGCAGGACAAGGTCAAACGCGACCCTGCCGGCTACAAGGACGACGTGCTGCTGCAGCTCCGCCACTTCGAGTCGAAGATCAAGCTCTTCGAGCTGTCCCCATCCACCGGCAACAAGGACCTCTGCGACCTCGTAGGGTTCCTGGGCCACGTCGCTCCCCTGTACAAATCCGAATCGACCGGGTTTCCTGTCGCGTTGCTCGACTTGTTGGACAAGCACCGCGACGTGCTGGACCGGGAGGTCAGGAGATCGATGGTACAGGCGTTGTGCCTGCTCCGGTCGAAGAACTACGTCGAGCCGAAGGATGTGTTGCCCTTGTATTTCAGGCTGTTCAAAGTGCAAGACCGCGAGCTCCGCAAAATCCTCCTCGCGCACATCGTCGGCGACGTGAAGCGGATCAATTCGAAGATCAAGAACCCCGCCACGAACAAGCTCCTGCAGAACTACATGCACCAAGTCGTCGGGGAAGACGATCCCATAGCCGGCCGCCACGCGCTGTGGGTCATCATCGACCTCTACCGGCGCAAGATCTGGACCGACGACCGAATCGTGAACGTGATCTCAAAAGCGTGCTTCAGTAAGCACACGAAGATCATGACCACGGCCCTCCGGTTCCTCATGGGGCAGTACCCGAAGGATATGGAGGACGACGCGGAGGATTCGGAGGACGAGCTGGAGGCCCCGTCGAAGAACAAGCGGAACTACGCGAAAAAGACGAAGGGCCGCGAGACCGCGAAGAAGAAGGCGAAGACGCAGTACGAGCGCCAGCAGCGGAAGAAGGACTCGCAGGTCAACTCCGTGTTCCTGCCCATCGAGGTGCTCAACGACCCGCAAGGGTTCGCAGAGCGGCTGTTCTCACAGCTGCAGAGGACGAAGGAGCGGTTCAACGTGCGGATGCTCCACGTGGCCGTCCTTTCGGCGATGATTCACGCCCATAAGCTGATGATCTTCAACTTCTACCCCTTCCTCCAGCGCTACATGGAGCCTCACCAGCAGAACGTCACGCACATCATGGCCTACGCGTCGCAGGCGGTGCACGATCTGGTGCCCCCCGAAAACCTGCACTCGCTGATGATGTCGATCGCGAACCACTTCGTGACCGACCGGGCGTCGCCGGACGCGATCACCGTCGGAATCAACACCCTGCGCGAAATCTGCCGGCGGCAGCCCCTCGTTATGACCGAAGACCTCCTCCGCGACATCGCGCAGTACAAGCGGTTTAAGCGGGACAAAGGTGTGGTGATGGCCTCGCGGTCGATGATCCAGCTCTTCCGGGAGCTCCAGCCGTCGCTCCTCGCAAGGAAGGACCGTGGGCGCGACGCTGACCTGGAGAAGGAAGTCACCGGGTTCGGCGCGTCGCTCAACAAAAAGTCCGAGTTCGAGGGCATCGAGCTACTCGAAGAGTACTACGAGAAGAAGCGGCTGAAGGACGAGGCCCGCAGCAGCACGGGGGTCGGCGCCGACGACGATGAGTGGAGCGCCGAGGAGACCGACGAGAGCTCCGCCTCCGGCTCGTGGATCTCCGTCAGCCAGTCGGACTCCGAAGCAGACCAAAGCGATGCCGAAGCCAGCGATGACGACGACGAAGGCGGGAAGCGGCCGAAAGCGGACAAAAAACAGGTGAAACCCGCCGCGAAGCCGGCGAAACCCGACGGAGAGTTGTCGGACGACGAGGAGTGGGAAGAGTGCTCGCTCGACGAGGAAATGGAGGAGGACGAAGACGCGGAGGGCGGCGACGACGAGGAATGGGAGGAGTGCTCGGAAGGGGACAGCGCAGACTTCGAAGAACCGACCCCGAAGGAATCGAAGGCGGAGCAGTTCAAGGTGGTGGCAGATGCGACGGGCACCGGCGTCGCACCCACGAGGGAAGAGCTGAAGGCGAGGGAGGAAGACGCGAAGGTCGAAGTTGGCGGGGGAAAGATCCTCGAGACGAAGTTTTTGACGCCCCGCGACTTCCAAATCCTGGCCCGGTTGAAGGAGGAGCAGGCGGCCGAGAACGACACGTCGAACAAGTCGAAGAAGAAGCGGAAGCGTGCCGCGATGGAGGACGACGGTGACAGCTTCCGGAACCCCTTCACGGCGGTGTCCACGGACGACCTCGAGGCGTACAGCATGCGGAAGCGCAGGCGGGACGCCGACGAAAAGAGGGCGCACACCGAAGCCGTTAGGGAGTCGTTCTCAGCGAAGACGAAGGTGGCCCAAAAGGCCGGCGGGACCACCAACTCGGTCAAGTCGAAGCGGAAGCTCGCGACGATGGCCATGCGCAGCGGCACCGTGCACAGGCGGCAGACCGACGTCGGCAAGAGCCGCAAGCTGCGCAAGGCGATCGGGGCGAAGAGGAACCTCAAGCATCAGTACAGGAAGGGCGGGCATTAAGCTTCTCCGCTTCGCTTGGGTTCTCTTGGCCCCCTTTTTTTGTGTTTTTTTTTTTTTGTGTTTGCATTTGTTTTCCGTTCCATCTGAGTCTTGTCTGTCAACCACGTTGCCACGCCAACTCCGACGACTCCACGCTGTCTCGACAGACAAGCTCTCTCCTGTGGAAGGCGAAGCATCCAATGGCAAGCGGCAGATAGTGTTTGGCAACCGGAGAAGACGAAGTATTCGGGGAGAGAAAACGGGCAAACCGGCATCGACCGTGTGTGGTGGATTGTTTAGGTTTTGGGTTAGAATGCAAAGAATCTGTGATACTCTGCATTAGCCACTGGATGACTACCTCTTCGATCGTACCGTGTCGTGCTTCTGGCGGTTGCACTCATTCTGCATCGACCGTGGTGGATTGTTGAGGGACTCGAGGAGGGGAGGCTTGCCCAGCAGCAACCACAAAAGGCACCGGCTCCCGGTTTACGCCCTCGTCCCTCAGCGAACGTCTTCATTTGTTCTCTTGGGGTTCTTCTTCTTCTTCTTCTTTCCTAGCAAAAAGAAGAAAATGGAGAACCCGCAAGGATTGGTAGCAGAGTTACCACACGATGCCGGATAGCAAAAAAAGGTCGAAATAATCGGCAACGCGAAAAGCATCGTCTTTTCTGTATTTTTGCCATACTTCAACTTTCTTTGCCCTCTTGCAATCCCTTTTGTCGTTATCGTGTGGTTGTTGTCGTACTTGTAGTCGTTGTTCGATTTGCTGGGGTGGCCCTGCCCCAGCATGCCTGGACACTGAGTTCTAAAACACCGTGAGCAACTACACGGTGAAGTCCAGCCTCAGAAGCTGGTGTCAAAGCTGTAGTTAAAAGAGCGGGCGTCACACCCGCTCCTCGGGTGTTGATGCGCGCGCGTCTTGGTTGTCGTACTCAGACACGCTCTTTTTAGTTCCAGCTTCTGAGGCTGGACATGGTGTACACGAGCCATTCCACCCCTATTTCCTGAAACTGCATTGAATTGCCTGCTGCTGTCAATCAGTCTATCAGTCTATTGGGACATCCACTTTCCAGCCAGTGCTGCTGTATCGAATCAGACCGGAACACCGGAGCGGATCTGAGCTGCAGTCGCCATGACCCAAAGGGGCGGAAGAACGGCATTTGCACGTGTTTTCTTGGGCACAGTGGAAGCAGCCCTCTATCACAGGCTATATTAGATAATCACAGGCAAGCATAGTTTATCTCAGTCTATCAGCAGAGGGTAGACCGGCTCCGTACACGTCCTCGCGTGCCCGTGTGCCGTAAAGACTGCGGTGTGTGCAGCCATTTACGAGTTCCCAGTTTTCAGCTCCTCAAGCAAGGTACCCACCCTCCCCCTCCCCGCTCACTTGCCGTCCAAGAAGAAAAAATAAGGACAATCCCGTTTCTTTGAACATCATCCTTTGCGCCACGCCTCGGCACACCATTTCGTGTTCGTCGGAGCCTCTCTAGCCCGTTCTTTCAGCATCAGCCCCCGTATCATTGCCGGCCCAGCTCGCTTTTTGCTCTTTCTTGTTGGACACGCACTTGGTTTCCTCGAAAACGCTTGGGTTGTTGGGACATCAACTTTCCAGCCAGAGCTGCTGTCTGTATCGAATCAGACCGGAACGCCGGAGCGGATCTGAGCTGCATTCGCCGTAGCCCTGAGGGAAGAACGGCATTTGCACGTGTTTTCTTAGTAGTAGGGCACAGTGGAAACAGCTTGCGATGCAGAGGAAGGAACCTGCTGCTGCCAGAGGTGTGCTGGACATTGCGGCGGGCCTGGAGCAGGTATCGGCACTGGTTGTCGGAGACTTATAATTGTACAGTGGAAACGCACATCCTTTCGGTGTAGTGTAGACAGGCACACGCGCGATTCTCTGCGAGTTCTGGCACATCTGGAGCTACCTGTTGCCGTTTCGCCTGTGGTGATAACGAACCAATGTACATCGAGCTCGTCTGTGAGAAATTCAATGGCTGGGAACTGAGGCCTCCTGCTTCTTATCGCTCTTCGCCTGCATAGGGACGCACTGTCTTCGCGACTTTGCCGTGTCCGGCATCTGGAGCTACACGTTGCCGTTCCGCCTGTGATGATAACAAACCAATGTACATCGAGCTCGTCTGTGAGAAATTCAATGGCTGGGAACTGAGGCCTCCTGCTTCTTATCACTCTTTGCCTGTATAGGGACGCACTGTCTTCGCGTGTCCGGCATCTGGAGCTACACGTTGCCGTTCCGCCTGTGATGATAACGAACCAATATACATCGAGCTCGTCTGTGAGAAATTCAATGGCTGGGAACTGAGGCCTCCTGCTTCTTATCACTCTTTGCCTGTATAGGGATGGGTTTTGGCGACACTGCCATGTTTGGTAGCGCATCTGGAGCTACCCGTTGCCGTTTCGCCTGTGATGATACCGAACCAATGTACATCGAGCTCGTCTGTGAGAAATTCAATGGCTGGGAACTGAGGCCTCCTGCTTCTTATCACTCTTTGCCTGTATAGGGATGGGTTTTGGCGACACTGCCATGTTTGGTAGCGCATCTGGAGCTACACGTTGCCGTTTCGTCTGTGATGATACCGAACCAATGTACATCGAGCTCGTCTGTGAGAAATTCAATGGCTGGGAACTGAGGCCTCCTGCTTCTTATCACTCTTTGCCTGTATAGGGATGGGTTTTGGCGACACTGCCATGTTTGGTAGCGCATCTGGAGCTACACGTTGCCGTTTCGCCTGTGATGATAACGAACCAATGTACATCGAGCTCGTCTGTGAGAAATTCAATGGCTGGGAACTGAGGCCTCCTGCTTCTTATCACTCTTTGCCTGTATAGGGACGCACTGTCTTCGCGACTTTGCCGTGTCCGGCATCTGGAGCTACACGTTGCCGTTCCGCCTGTGATGATAACGAACCAATGTACATCGAGCTCGTCTGTGAGAAATTCAATGGCTGGGAACTGAGGCCTCCTGCTTCTTATCACTCTTTGCCTGTATAGGGATGGGTTTTGGCGACACTGCCATGTTTGGTAGCGCATCTGGAGCTACACGTTGCCGTTTCGCCTGTGATGATAACGAACCAATGTACATCGAGCTCGTCTGTGAGAAATTCAATGGCTGGGAACTGAGGCCTCCTGCTTCTTATCACTCTTTGCCTGTATAGGGATGGGTTTTTGCGACACTGCCATGTTTGGTAGCGCATCTGGAGCTACCCGTTGCCGTTTCGCCTGTGATGATACCGAACCAATGTACATCGAGCTCGCCTGTGAGAAATTCAATGGCTGGGAACTGAGGCCTCCTGCTTCTTATCACTCTTTGCCTGTATAGGGATGGGTTTTGGCGACACTGCCATGTTTGGTAGCGCATCTGGAGCTACACGTTGCCGTTTCGCCTGTGATGATACCGAACCAATGTACATCGAGCTCGTCTGTGAGAAATTCAATGGCTGGGAACTGAGGCCTTCTGCTTTCACTCTTTGCCTCTGTAGGGATGCTCTGTCTCGCGACTCTGCCGTGTCCGGAGCATCTGGAGCTACCCGTTGCCGTTTCGCCTGTGATGATACCGAACCAATGTACATCGAGCTCGTCTGTGAGAAATCAATGGCTGGGAACTGAGGCCTCCTGCTTCTTATCACTCTTTGCCTGTATAGGGATGCACGGGTTTTGGCGACACTGCCATGTTTGGTGCATCTGGAGCTACCCGTGGCCGTTTCGCCTGTGATGATAACGAACCAATGTACATCGAGCTGTCTGTGAGAAATTCAATGGCTGGGAACTGAGGCCTTCTGCTTTCGCTCTTTGCCTCTACAGGGATGCTCTGTCTTCGCGACTCTGCCGTGTCCGGAGCATCTGGAGCTACCCGTTGCCGTTTCGCCTGTGATGATACCGAACCAATGTACATCGAGCTCGTCTGTGAGAAATCAATGGCTGGGAACTGAGGCCTCCTACTCTTTGCCTGTATAGGGATGCACGGGTTTTGGCGACACTGCCATGTTTGGTGCATCTGGAGCTAGCCGTTGCCGTCTCGCCTGTGATGATACCGAACCAATGTACATCGAGCTGTCTGTGAGAAATTCAATGGCTGGGAACAGGCCTTCTGCTTTCACTCTTTGCCTCGAAAGGGATGCTCTGTCTCGCGACTCTGCCGTGTCCGGAGCATCTGGAGCTACCCGTTGCCGTTTCGCCTGTGATGATAACGAACCAATGTACATCGAGCTCGTCTGTGAGAAATTCAATGGCTGGGAACTGAGGCCTTCTGCTTTCTATCACTCTTTGCCTGTATAGGGATGCACCATCTTCGCGACTCTGCCATGTCGGGCGCATCTGGAGCTACACGTTGCCATTTTGCCTGTGGTGAAAACGAACCAATGTACATCGAGCTCGTCCTGTGAGAAATCCAATGGCTGGGAACTGAGGCCCCCTGCTTTCTATCACTCTTTGCCTGTTTAGAGATGCACTGTCCTCGCGACTCTGCCATGTGGGGCGCATTCTGGAGCTACAAGTTGCCGTTTTGCCCGTGATGATACCGAACCAATGTACATCGAGCTCGTCTGTGAGAAAATTCAATGGCTGGGAACTGAGGCCTCCTGCTTACCATCGCTCTGCACATCTTGGATTTCCCCAGCGCAGATATGCATATTCGTTCAATTCTGCCAGTTCTGGCGCATCTGGAGCTGCGCGTTGCCGTTTCGCCTGTGATGATACCGAACCAATGTACATCGAGCTCGTCTGTGAGAAAATTCAATGGCTGGGAACTGAGGCCTCCTGCTTACCATCGCTCTGCACATCTTGGAGTTTTGCTGTATGTTTCCCCAGCGCGGGTTTGCATATTCGTTGGCAATTCTGCCATTTCTGGCGCATCTGGAGCTGCGCGTTGCCGTTTCGCCTGTGATGATAACGAACCAATGTACATCGAGCTCGTCCTGTGAGAAATTCAATGGCTGGGAACTGAGGCATTACATCTCCGAGCTGCCTGTATCTTCCTGATGCCATTTCTTGTGTATCTGGAGCTACACGTGATAACAACGAACCAATGTACATTGAGCTCGCCCTGAGACTCTTCAAGCCACAGTACCAGCCAGGGGCACGTCGTTGTACTGATCTTGCATCATTGGATAAGTAAAGCGACAGCAAGAGTAGTGGTATTTCTTTGTTGCGGCCTCCCACCTATACACCTCTCGTGTTACTGCACAAAGTCAGACTAGAGTCAAACTCAACAGGGTCTTCTTTCCCCGCTGACAGTTTCAAGTCCGTTCCCTTGACTGCTGTTTCGCCAGATAGTAGGTAGGGACAGAAGGAATCTCATTGGTTCATTCAAATCACTCGCCTTCATTTTCAAGCTTCTCGGATCAAGGAGTGCGCCCCCCCCCAACCCTCCCTCCCACCCTTCGCTTGGGGCATCAAGGGAGTGGGATGGGCCGTAAACGGTCGCGCTCTTCCTCGTCGTCGGAGTCCGCGTCGTCCTCCGATGACTCGCGGAAGCGGCGGAAGGAGAAGAAGCGCGCGAAGCACGAAGAGCGGGAGCAGCGACGCGAGCAGAAGGAGCTCGAGAAGCTAGGCCGGCGGGAGGGCGAGTACCTAGAGAAGGTCGCGAAGGGCGTGCACAAGATCCTCGAGAAGAACAACGACCCGGGCAAGGGCCGGCCGCCGTCGCTCGTCAAGGCCGCGCTCTGCGCGGCGCTGGCAGCGACCCTCGAGATCAAGAAGGCACCGCAGGACGTCGGTGCCCGCATCATCCCCGCCGGCTCCAGCCGGCTGCTTTACCTCCGCTGCATCAACTACGGCCTCGAGCTCCTCGTCCGCCTCGGCTTCACAGAACTCGACGACGGGGACGGCGCCGGGGTGAAGTATGGGTTCAAGGAGAAGTACCTCCCGTTCTTGGACTGCGCGATCAACGTGCTGCAAAGAGCGTTGATCGAGGCGACCACCCGGGGAGAAGCCGCGGAGCGGCGATTGGTGAAGGACCGCATGGGGTACGAGGGCTTGCAGAAGCTGCTGGGCGGCGGCGACGACGTCGTGAACAAGCGGACGTCGAAGGCGATCGGCGTCGCGCTGGCGGCGGCGGCGGGCGACGTGCTCGGGCTGCCCGTCGCGAACTGGGACGGGAAGTCGATCGCGAAGTGGTTCGGGACCATCGCGGAGTACCAAACCCTGCCGCCGGCCCAGCGGAACAACGACATGGTTCCGGAGGCGTACTGGACCGCGCGGGTCAGCAAGCCGAAGGAGTTCTTAGGGCGGTATTCCGGCGAATACTTCATCGCAGTCGAGGCGGGGCTGAGCATCCTCGAGCAAAAGCGGGTCGACGCCCGCGCGATGCCGAAGCGGATCGTCGGCAGCTACGCGACGTACAAATCGCACGGGAAGCTGCGCATGTTCTCCGAGCCCCTCCGCGTCATCATCCGGAAGCTGGCCCAAGGGGACGACCCCAGGTCGACCGGCATGTCCCTGAACCCGAGCGGGCTTAAAGGAGCGGACGCGCCGGCCCTGTGCCTGTTCCTCCCACTCGCTCTGTTCGACGAGGCCGACGGCGGGGTGCGCACGGTGCACCGGGCGAAGGCGGGCGCGGCGGCGCCGAAGAAGGACGCCGACGCGGAGGTGCTCGACTGCGTGAAGGCGCTGCTCCTGCCGTTCATCGTGCACAGCGACGGGATCGGCGTCGCGTTCGTCTACGTGCACGCCGTGCTGTACCTCCTCTCGGTGCACGCGCCCGAGGACTTCTCCCCGGCCGACTTCATCGCATTCGTGCGGGAAAAGGCCCGGCTGGTCAACATGTCCGACGACCTGCGGCGGGCGCTGAAAACCCTCGAAAAGCTCTACGACGGAAAGCACCAGCGTGTCGACGACGCGTTTCTGCAGTGCTTGGAGGAGCTCGAGGAGCAGCCGGCCGACGAGGAGGGCCAAGCGGAAGCGGCGGAGACCATCTACACGTCGGCGGTCGGCGCCTTCTGCGGCGCGCTGTTCTCCTTTTTGAACGCGTCCTCCTTCCCAGCCCGCGCGGTGACCTCGGCGGTGGCGCTGGGCGAGGCGGCGAGCGTCATGGGGCTGCTGGCGGGGTCGCTGGCGGGCGCGCTGCACGGGGGGGAGTGGGTGCCGCGGTCGTGGTACGACCTGCTCGAAAACGGCGACGGCCTCGCGTCCGCCGGCGTCGGGAAGGACCGGTTCCTGCAGCTCGCCATCGACTGCGTGGCGGCGAGGCTCGAGCCCGTGAGGCACCTCGAAGACCCTGTCGCGTACCGTGCCAAGAAGTACCGCGTCTCAGCGCCGGCAGACGAAGCGGCGGCAGAACAAGCTGCTTCATCCATCCCCGAAGCACCGCCCGGGACCAATGCCCTAGTGGCCGCTATGCCTGTATCCATGCGGAAGTACGCTCTTGGGTACAACAGGTGATTGCCAGTTGTGACAGTTGTGTCCGGGCTAAGGGCAGTCTTGCGCTTCCACGTTCGCCACGCGTGCTGAGCTTCGCGTCGGTTCCTGCAGCTCGCCATTGACTGCGTGGCGGCGAGGCTCGAGCCCGTGAGGCACCTCGAAGACCCTGTCGCGTACCGTGCCAAGAAGTACCGCGTCTCAGCGCCGGCAGACGAAGCGGCGGCAGAACAAGCTGCTTCATCCATCCCCGAAGCACCGCCCGGGACCAATGCCCTAGTGGCCGCTATGCCTGTATCCATGCGGAAGTACGCTCTTGGGTACAACAGGTGATTGCCAGTTGTGACAGTTGTGTTCGGGCTAAGGGCAGTCTTGCGCTTCCACGTTCGCCGCGCGTGCTGAGCTTCGCGTCGGTTCCTGCAGCTCGCCATCGACTGCGTGGCGGCGAGGCTCGAGCCCGTGAGGCACCTCGAGGACCCTGTCGCGTACCGTGCCTTCCGCGTCTCAGCGCCGGCCGACGAAGCGGCGGCAGAACAAGCTGCTTCATCCAGCCCGGAACCAATGCCCTAGTGGCCGCCATGCCTGTATCCATGCGCAAGTACGCCCTGGGTCCAACAGATGATTGCCAGTTGTCAGTGGTCAACTGAAGACTCTGAACCCATAAACCGCAAAAAAACGCTAGAAAGGCGGCGAACTGCACCGTTCTTTGCCCCCCCAGGAACCGATGGCCATGGTTGTCGCCATGTCCGTGTTCATGGGCAGTGCGCTTCAGTAGTAATACCGCTGAGGGGTCAAGTCGCATCAGGGAATGCCTCACTGCGTAGAGGCAAGGGCGAATGAACACGTGCGTGTGTGCAGAGTCACTTTCCACCTTTTCTTCACGTCACGTTTCAACACATGCAGCAGTCATGGCCGTGTTAGCCGGTCACCTTCCGGCCAGCCAGTCCGTAGATAGGGGCATCACGCCTTTGCCACCCGGTATCCGGCGCGACGGGCGCGTCGCGACCATGTTATGTCGGTCGTTCTTCGCTAGCCCTGACACAAGAGTCTCCACCGGATTCCCAGGCTTATACCAATCCTTTTCTTTTTTCCCTCGCTTTCCCCCTTCCAGCTGCCAAGCTCCGACTGCAGCGGGTCGCGGTATGCAGCCTGAGCGTACGCTGGGACCCGGATCTGCGCTTGCTGGCGGGGCGAGCGTCGCGAAACCTCAACTGCCTGTTAAGTGAATCGACTGCCGACGCGTTGTGGCGGCTGCGCCAATGCCTCCGTGTGCTGCCGGAGTGGCCACCACCTGGCGGGAGACCGACCGGACGACGCCGACGACGAGAATGAGGCACCTGCGTCTCCGGCAGCGCCCCGACGTGGACTCCGACGCAAACGCGGGGAGATGAGCGAGGAATCCTCCGGCTCCTCCGGCCTGGGAGACTCACCAAGTCGCGGTCGCCGCCGCTGCCGGCACGGGGGGATGGTACCTGAGCAACTTGGCGACGCGGGACCGGATGCGGGCGCAGCTCGGCACGGTCCAGAACCAGCCGGAGAGCATCGTCGCGTACCGGCCCGTGCACACACAGGCCCACTGAGGCGACACCGCGCCCATCATCTGCGAAGACGGGTCGATGGTCGAGCTCTGGACCCCCCCCCTCCCGCGAGCTGCAGCTCTCACGCCGCTGCGGAAGGAAGGGACACCTCGTGGCTAATGCAGACTATCGTCTTGAAGACTTTGCGCTCTAACCTCATACCATCTCAGCACACCACGTTTCACCACGGTCTGTCAGGTCAACCCCTATCTTTTTGAGCTGCACGTCTTTCGCGGTAGTGTCATAAAGATCCCATCATCATGTGATTTCACTCTAATTAAGCCAGGCAACCAAAGAGAAAACACCCTCGAAATAACAAAGAAAGGGGAAAAAAGATCAGGAGACTAGGCGGCCCGATGGTGCGGCCGACCACAGTCGCGGTCGCCGCCGCTGCCGGCACGGGAGGATGGTACCTGAGCAACTTGGCGACCGGATGCGGGCGCAGCTCGGCACGGTCCAGAACCAGCCGGAGAGCGTCGTTGCGTACCGGCCCGTGCACACGCAGGCCCACTGGGGCGACACCGCCCAGCATCTGCGAAGACGGGTCGATGGTCGAGCTCTGGACCCCCCCCCTCCCGCGAGCTGCAGCTCTCACGCCGCTGCGGAAGGAAGGGACATCTGGTGGCTAATGCAGACTATCGTCTTGAAGACTTTGCGCTCTAACCTCATACCATCTCAGCACACCACGTTTCACCACGGTCTGTCAGGTCAACCCTTATCTTCTTGAGCAGCACGTCTTTCGCGGTAGTGTCATAAAGATCCCATCATCATGTGATTTCACTCTAATTAAGCCAGGCAACCAAAGAGAAAACACCCTTGAAATAACAAAGAAAGGGGAAAAAAGATCAGGAGACTAGGCGGCCCGATGGTGCAGCCGACCACAGTCGCGGTCGCCGCCGCTGCCGGCACGGGAGGATGGTACCTGAGCAACTTGGCGACGCGGGACCGGATGCGGGCGCAGCTCGGCACGGTCCAGAACCAGCCGGAGAGCGTCGTTGCGTACCGGCCCCGTGCACACGCAGGCCCACTGGGGCGACACCGCCCAGCATCTGCGAAGACGGGTCGATGGTCGAGCTCTGGACCCCCCCCCTCCCGCGAGCTGCAGCTCTCACGCCGCTGCGGAAGGAAGGGACATCTGGTGGCTAATGCAGACTATCGTCTTGAAGACTTTGCGCTCTAACCTCATACCATCTCAGCACACCACGTTTCACCACGGTCTGTCAGGTCAACCCTTATCTTCTTGAGCTGCACGTCTTTCGCGGTAGTGTCATAAAGATCCCATCATCATGTGATTTCACTCTAATTAAGCCAGGCAACCAAAGAGAAAACACCCTCGAAATAACAAAGAAAGGGGAAAAAAGATCAGGAGACTAGGCGGCCCGATGGTGCAGCCGACCACAGTCGCGGTCGCCGCCGCTGCCGGCACGGGAGGATGGTACCTGAGCAACTTGGCGACGCGGGACCGGATGCGGGCGCAGCTCGGCACGGTCCAGAACCAGCCGGAGAGCGTCGTTGCGTACCGGCCCGTGCACACGCAGGCCCACTGGGGCGACACCGCGCCCATCATCTGCGAAGACGGGTCGATGGTCGAGCTCTGGACCCCCCCCCCCCAGGGCTATGTAGGATGGAAACGTTGGAAACGTTTCCGTTTCCGTTTCCGTTTCCGTTTCCTTCTTTTTGGCGGTGGATGGAAACGCCGTTTCTTTTCAAAAGAAACGGCTGGTATGCCACCAGTATACTTGCTGAAGGTCCGACCGGAAATGTGTTCCGAACGGCGGACCCCGCAATCCAGTGGGAAACCATGGACAAGGAGGCTCCGAAAAAGAGGGAGGAATGAAGCATAAGAGTTGCGACCGCGTGGAGCAGACGCAACCACACGCATCCGGTTGTGATGACTTGAGGTCTGCAGCTCTTTATACCAATGGCTGTTGTGGCGACGATGCTCTGTTAGGCCGGTTGGCCAACGCGCTGAAGACGATCGAGAAAGCACATCCGCTTCCAATAATAGGCTATACAGATACGATCGTTCAGGACAGCGGGAGCACCGCCGCGCCACAGGCTACAAGACCGGGGTTTTTCGGCGGCGAAAGACAAAGAGGGAGTGCAATCAGCATCAGGAGGTGAGAAGGGCACACGTATGCCGGGGCAATGTTAAACCCGCCAGAAAAGCGATGGCCACGCAGTAACGTGTGCGTCATCGCTTGCCACAGTGCACCTTGCATACGACGACGGGTGGCAACCGTCACCGGAAGGGGCACCATCGGGCGGTGTTGTCGGAGCATAGACAGCGACGGCAGGAAGAACCCCACCGACAATGCAGAAGAGGACGGCAGATTCAAAAACCCCCACTCGGCACGGCCGCCGATACAAGTAAACATGAGAACGCGGGTTGGAAGCAGCAGAGGACGAAGTGGTAGGCACAGAAGAGTGGAATCTGGTGTCAGAAAACCTCAGCATCCGCATGTGATTACATTCTGCATCATTAGCTTGTGGTTACCTATTTGCTCGTGTCAGATCGCCGACGAAAGAAAGCGGTGAGCATCAGCGACTGCTCTGCACAAACGAAGCCGCGACGACACACAAGAAGGGGCCGAGACGGAGGAAGAGAAGTGCCTGCTGGTAGAACAAAAGAAGAAGGTGATACCGCCCTCTGAAAGGAAAGCCAAAATTTGGCTGGAAACGGACACCCGACAGACACACAGAAGGACCCGCGAAGTGGTTATCCTATAGGACCCCTCAGCATGAGGAGCCTTCCGGCGTTTCTTTTAAAAGAAACGGAAACGTTTCCGTTTCCGTTTCCGTTTCCGTTTCCATATTTCAAAAAAACTAAAAGAAACGGCGTTTCCATCCAACTTAGCCCCAGGGTGCTTATTAAGGGCTGTTACATGTTACGGATCGCGGTCAGGGGGTGCGGGTGGTGGGGGGGGGGGGGGGGGGGACCCCCCCCCTCCTGCATGGCTGGCAGGTCACCCGGTGTCAAGCGACCGACTCCCCAACTGCCGCTGGCCAGGTCAGGCTGGCACGACAAAGGAGTTACGGAGGGCGGCAGCTTGGGCAATGCCGACTTTGCGGAGGCATTCAACGGACGACGATCTGCCGCAGTGGACACAAGGAGCTGAGCCCTGCGCTCCTTCCCAAAAACGCCAAGCAGCTCCTTTTGCTTCGCTGCGAGGTTATCCTTACCCTAATCTTGGCATCCGCGGAGTGCCCGTCCCGCGAGCGCTGTTCCAGAAACGGGCTAAAAAAACAAGAGTCGAGGGCCGAGGAAACCTTTCGGTATTTAGTATGTACACTAAAACAAGGATTAATCATCTCTGCTCTCGGTAGCTATTTATTCCCGCAGGGAGCCTGAGATACAGTAAATACACAACAACAAACATGACGGATGCCGCCTTCTTCATTGAAGCTGTTGCAGACGGCACGTTTGGAGAGTGCGTTGAATGGAGTGAGGAAAGGGTGCTTGCTCGTATCCGCGACTTGCGTGGTTCGCAAACACAGGACGCGCAAGCCTTTCAGGCTGAGCTTGCTGCCGCAAGCAACCCAAACTTGGGAATTAGCTCCAACAACGAAGGAGTGAAATTCTGTGTCGTTTTGCCCGGTGTCCAGGCCTTCATCTTCGGTGTCGTCGCAGTCGTCCTCCTCTTCACGGTCCTCCTCTTCTGGCTCGACGACATCTTCAGCTTCCAGTTCAACATCCACGGAGGCAAGTGTAGAGCGCCAGGTCCCATCTCGACCATCGGAGCCGGGGGCTAAACTGCCGTTGCCCGTGTGCTTGAAGCCAGCAGCAAAGGTTTCTGCCCGCCTGCTTGACAGCATGCACGAACCGGCACCAAAACGCGCACGGAAGTAGGCACTCACGAAGGCTTCGCATGAAGGAACAACCGGCCTTTTGATGATTTGGTATGCCAAAGTGGAAATCCCCCTCCTGTTCCGTGAAGACCTCTCCGGTCCACTGCACGTGCTGTGGCAGCTTGCTGGTACACCACGCGAGTGCTTATCCCATCCTTCCTTGTGTCCACTGCGGCAGATCGTCGTCCGTTGAATGCCTCCGCAACGTCGGCATTGCCCAAGCTGCCGTCCTCCGTAACTCCTTTGTCGTGCCACACACAGAATTTCACTCCTTCATTGTTGGAGCTAATTCCCAAGTTTGGGTTGCTTGCGGCAGCAAGCTCAGCCTGAAAGGCTTGCGCGTCCTGTGTTTGCGAACCACGCAAGTCGCGGATACGAGCAAGCACCCTTTCCTCACTCCATTCAACGCACTCTCCAAACGTGCCGTCTGCAACAGCTTCAATGAAGAAGGCGGCATCCGTCATGTTTGTTGTTGTGTATTTACTGTATCTCAGGCTCCCTGCGGGAATAAATAGCTACCGAGAGCAGAGATGATTAATCCTTGTTTTAGTGTACATACTAAATACCGAAAGGTTTCCTCGGCCCTCGACTCTTGTTTTTTTAGCCCGTTTCTGGAACAGCGCTCGCGGGACGGGCACTCCGCGGATGCCAAGATTAGGGTAAGGATAACCTCGCAGCGAAGCGAAAGGAGCTGCTTGGCGTTTTTGGGAAGGAGCGCAGGGCTCAGCTCCTTGTGTCCACTGCGGCAGATCGTCGTCCGTTGAATGCCTCCGCAAAGTCGGCATTGCCCAAGCTGCCGCCCTCCGTAACTCCTTTGTCGTGCCAGCCTGACCTGGCCAGCGGCAGTTGGGGAGTCGGTCGCTTGACACCGGGTGACCTGCCAGCCATGCAGGAGGGGGGGGGGGGGGGGGGGCCCCCCCCCCCCCGGCTAAGTTGGATGGAAACGCCGTTTCTTTTAGTTTTTTCGAAATATGGAAACGGAAACGGAAACGGAAACGGAAACGTTTCCGTTTCTTTTAAAAGAAACGCCGGAAGGCTCCTCATGCTGAGGGGTCCTATAGGATACCACTTCGCGGGTCCTTCTGTGTGTCCGTCGGGTGTCCGTTTCCAGCCAAATTTTGGCTTTCCTTTCAGAGGGCGGGATCACCTTCTTCTTTTGGTCTACCAGCAGGCACTTCTCTTCCTCCGTCTCGGCCCCTTCTTGTGTGTCGTCGCGGTCTCGTTTGTGCAGAGCAGTCGCTGATGCTCACCGCTTTCTTTCGTCGGCGATCTGACACGAGCAAATAGGTAACCACAAGCTAATGATGCAGAATGTCGTCACATGCGGATGCTGAGGTTTTCTGACACCAGATTCCACTCTTCTGTGCCTACCACTTCGTCCTCTGCTGCTTCCAACCCGCGTTCTCATGTTTACTTGTATCGGTGGCCGTGCCGAGTGGGGCTTTTTGAATCTGCCGTCCTCTTCTGCATTGTCGGTGGGGTTCTTCCTGCCGTCGCTGTCTATGCTCCGACAACACCGCCCGATGGTGCCCCTTCGTGACGGTTGCCACCCGTCGTCGTATGCAACACGTTACTGCGTGGCCATCGCTTTTCTGGCGGGTTTAACATTGCCCCGGCATACGTGTGCCCTTCTCACCTCTCACCTCCTGATGCTGATTGCACTCCCTCTTTGTCTTACGCCGCCGAAAAACCCCGGTCTTGTAGCCTGTGGCGCGGCGGTGCTCCCGCTGTCCTGAACGATCGTATCTGTATAGCCTATTATTGGAAGCGGATGGGCTTTCTCGTTCGTCTTCAGCGCGTTGGCCAACGGCCTCGCATAACAGAGCATCGTCGCCACAACAGCCATTGGTATAAAAGCTGCAGACCTCAGAGTCATCACAACCGGATGCGTGTGGTTGCGTCTGCTCCACGCGGTCGCAACTCTTATGCTTCATTCCGCCCTCTTTTTCGGAGCCTCCTTGTCCATGGTTTCCCACTGGATTGCGGGGTCCGCCGTTCGGAACACATTTCCGGTCGGACCTTCAGCCAGTATACTAGTGGCATACCAGCCGTTTCTTTTGAAAAGAAACGGCGTTTCCATCCACCGCCAAAAAGAAGGAAACGGAAACGGAAACGGAAACGTTTCCAACGTTTCCATCCTACATAGCCCTAGGGCAGTGATCATGGCAAACGTTGAACGTTTGAACGTTTGACAAACGTTTGCGTTTGCAACATTCATGTCAAACGTGTATCAAACGTGAGTGAGGCGCTGGCTGCGCCTGCAGTGGGGATCCGAGTGTGGGGTCGGCTTGTGAACACTCGAGCCACAAGGGCAAGATCTTCATGCCCGGGGCCCCAGAAAGTGGGAGGGAACACTTGCTGAAGGCTAGTATCTCCCTGTATCTCCCTGTGCACGCCCAAGGAGAACCAGAAGGATGTCTTGTTCCCTTATTTTCGTCGTGTCCGCCTGCAGCCACGTGGACAAGTGCTATCAAGGGTCGTGTACTGTGTACAGACCCGGTCCATCGATTGGCAAACGTCACGTTTGCACGTTTGTCAAACGTTTGCGTTTGATAAATCTTGTCAAACGTACGTTTGCAAACGTTTGATAACATCACTGCTGGCAGCTCCAAAGCCGGTCGCAAAGCTAGCTCCAAAAACAGCAAAGAGGCCCAAGAACGAGCGGGGTCGCTCGTGGAAGACCTGGGGAAGGGTATGAAGGAAGTCAGGTGCAAGTTCTGCACGGAGGGGACGCTGTCGCCGTGTGGTGGTAACATGTAGGGAGCGAGAAGTCAGTACTTCAGAAGCTGGCTGGCAACCGCCTTGTCGGGCTAGTCTCATTGATGACGAGGAGTGAGGAATCGTAGTGAACTTCCTCGTGGGGGGTTTCTTGGTTCTTTTCAGGGTAGTAACTAGACGTGCTGAACCCCACCGCATGGTACGGTTTTGGGTGCCGTACGCGTACGCGCGTACGTACGCGTACGCGTACGCGTACGCGTACGCCGATTTTCGAAAAACTGGTGCGTACGCGTACGCAGCCACCACAGCCCTAGGGGGTGCGACTCCCGTTGTAAATCTTGTCGCGTATATTATTTTCACCATTTTTGCATGTTTCTGAGGCACCTCCGGGTATTTTGAGCCCGAAAAGTATGTTTTCATGAGGCTTCTGAGGGTCCCCGACCCAGGAATCGATCAGAATCTCGCCCAGAATGGCAGAAACGATGAAATATAGTGAAGAATAGAGGGGACCTGTCCGGGTTGGCAAGAGGTAATCTTCCCTTCGTCGACCAGAAACTGCCATGCATGGCCCGGAATTCGCCTTTGTGGCCAGAGTACACCCCCTCTGGCCTTATTTCAACCTCTGCGGCTCAAATCCCTGTCACCCGGGTCCAGAATCCACCCAGAATCCACACTTCCTGGTCCAGAATCCACCCTCCCTGGTCCAGAGTCCACCCTCCCTGGTCCAGAATCCACCCTCCCTGGTCCAGAATCCACCCTCCCTGGTCCAGAGTCTACCCTCCCTGGTCGGGAGTTGGCCCAGAATCCACCATTCCTGGTCCAGAATCTCCCTTGCCCAGAGCCCACGGGTGCCGTCCCACGGACAGTTGGCGGACTCCTACTCGCGAAGTACCTCGTTGCCTCGGTTCCCGGCGCAGCTTCTGCTTCCGCGGTCACGTGCCACACCCGTTGACTTGTTTTTATCTTCTCCAAGAACCGCTTCGCCTCAGTTGTCGCAGCTCCGTTATGATTTTCTGTAGCTTTTCTCAAGTATAAACTCAGAAAATTGGGCGTTGTGGAGTGCCCCCTGGGGGTTTTGTCAGCATTTGACCTTGAACCGGGCCCAGTCCGGGTTGGTCTGGGGTGATCCGGGTTAGTCCGGGCTGATCCGGGTATGGTCCGGCTGATCCGAGTTTGGTCCAGGTCATCTAAACACCAGGAAGCAGCCAAAATACGGTAGCAGGGTCAGACTTTGCCTGGAATGACTCAATATGCAGTCTTTTGTGCCCAGGGATGCTCAAAATGGTTTCTCTGGTCTATTTTTCCTTCAGATTTGGACCCGCTTGTTGCAATTCTAGACTTGGCTCTGTTCTCAATCTTCTTCAAGAGCCGCTTCGCCTCGGTTGTCGCAGCTTCCACTATGATTTTCTTATGGCATTTTTCGTATAAATTTCGAAATTGGGGCGTTGTGGAGTGCTCCCTGTGGGGGTTTCGCCAGCATTTGACCTTGAACCGGGCCCAGTCCGGGTTGGTCTGGGGTGATCCGGGTTGGTCCGGGTTGATCCGGGTATGGTCCGGGCTGATCCGGGTATGGTCCAGACGCATCCAAAAACCTAAAAGCAGCCACAAAAGACGGCAGAAGATCAGGTTTTAGGGTGCCACAGCATTCTACTCGTACCAAATCATTGAAAATGCTCAGGAAAGTTAGGCGTCGTTTCTCTGTGTCGTTTCTCTAACCACTCCGTGCTAATTTGAGCTTCAGCCGGCTCCCTCTGCACGCATTCAGCATTTCTGATGTACCTGGGCCCAGCAAGTTTTCCTTGGCATCTTGTTATGACTTTTTGCGCTTTGCTTTACCTACAGGACAGTGCTCATAAGTGCAAAAAGTACTTGCGTGAATGTAACATGATTCCTATGTGCTCTGCTGGATGTTCTGCTGGAATGTAAAGACTGGCTAATACCGGTTTGTTTTGGTTTTACCCCTAAAAATGTGTGAACTTGCGCTCTAAAAAAGAGTTTCCCCCGTTGAAGTTGCTTAAACTGTGGGGAGACAGTGCCGAACAGCCCATCAAAATTGAACCATACCACGTGTATTTTATTTTTCAAATTTTCGGGCCTGAAAAATACATAAAATACAATAAAATACAGTAAAATAAAATACAATAAAATACAATATTATAAAATACTCTTCCTTGCCCCCCCCCCCCTCCCCCAAGGCTGTAGGTACGGTGGTTGAAAGCATGGATCTCCGTCTGACAGCTGAATGTGTTCTGATGCAGTTTGGCATCTACACGAGAAACGGTGCCAGGCGCCAGAATGACGTGAAACTGCCCCCCTTCTTCGGACCGCCGGACCATCTGCTACGCCTCGCGGCCGTCGTGGTGCACATGGGGGAGGATACGTCACGTACGTTGCGCAAGACACGGGGTGGATCCTCTTCGACGACCTGCACGTCACCTCTGTCGACGACATTCCGTGGGGTGACGTTTACCTCGCGGCCTTTGTCCGGATCCCCCGGAATGCCCACGACATGACTGTCCGTGCCCCGTCACCCTCCATGGTGCTTCCCACTCAGGATCGGCTACCCGACTTGCCTGCACCCCCAGGTTCAGCCGGTAATTTGATGAGCCGGCAGTCGGAAGGATCACCTGACTCCTTCTGCCCCTTTGGTAATTCGCCACCCTGCCCGCCCTTGCCGGACTCCCAATGTCTGACACCGCATGGTCAGTTGTTTGAACAGCAGTTAACAGGTTCCCCGGTGCTGCGATGTCAACACTGCTCCGTCGAATGCACGAAGGATGGCCAGACGTTCCAAGGTCTGAGGGGACTCCGCGCGCATGAGAGACGTTGCCACCTCGCGGGTGTGAGATTCTGATCCGCGTCGTTTGAGCCTCATCGGATTCTTGATTGCTGGCTGGTCTATATTTCACTCCGCACCCGTTTACCCTGACTAACGGGAAAAACTCGAAGTGTCTGTACGAGTGAACGCACACTAACATGAGAGGATGAAGGCACGTATATGCCGCCTGGCCCTGTGCTAGGCGTAGTTTGAGGTTGTACTTATTTCCGAACAACCTACCACGAGCTTATCCACCCACACCCCCATTTTTCCCCTTTCTTTTTATTTACTTTTTCCCGCCCGATGTCGCTGATGACTAACGGACCGTCGGACCCGTCCCAACGGGGGTGCTTATGGAAGCTGCAATGAAGGCTTAGACCGGTACGGGCTACATGGCAACCCCTGCTCAACATGTAGAACGTGGGGGGCCCTTGATCACATTCATTACGGGTGTGGTCGTGGTGTCGGTCGCAATAGTCGCTTTGCTAGCCAAAGAGAGAGATAGAGAGAAAAAGAGCGCCAGAGAGAAAAGAAAAGATAACGTTATCTTCCGGAAAAGAAGGGTTACGCGAACCCCCGAAAAAATAATTACCCCCCAAAAAAAATATACAGAAAAAAAATAAAAATAAAAACACAAACCGACGGTGACCCCCAAAACCTTTTTCAACCTTTCCAACACCCTTCAAGCTAAACCATTATACAACGGCCCCCCCCCTCCCGCGAGCTGCAGCTCTCACGCCGCTGAGGAAGGGACACCTCGTGGCTAATGCAGACTATCGTCTTGAAGACTTTGCGCTCTAACCTCATACCATCTCAGCACACCACGTTTCACCACGGTCTGTCAGGTCAACCCTTATCTTCTTGAGCTGCACGTCTTTCGCGGTAGTGTCATAAAGATCCCATCATCATGTGATTTCACTCTAATTAAGCCAGGCAACCAAAGAGAAAACACCCTCGAAATAACAAAGAAAGGGGAAAAAAGATCAGGAGACTAGGCGGCCCGATGGTGCGGCCGACCACAGTCGCGGTCGCCGCCGCTGCCGGCACGGGAGGATGGTACCTGAGCAACTTGGCGACGCGGGACCGGATGCGGGCGCAGCTCGGCACGGTCCAGAACCAGCCGGAGAGCGTCGTTGCGTACCGGCCCGTGCACACGCAGGCCCACTGGGGCGACACCGCGCCCATCATCTGCGAAGACGGGTCGATGATCGAGCTCTGGACCCCCCCCTCCCGCGAGCTGCAGCTCTCGCGCCTGCGCAAGGAAGAGTTCGACGTCCTCGTCATCGGTGGCGGAGCCACTGGGTCGGGACTTGCCCTTGACGCGCAAACCCGCGGGTTGAAGGTAGCACTGGTCGAAAGGGACGATTTCGCAGCCGGCACCAGCAGCCGGAGCACGAAGCTGATCCACGGAGGCATCCGGTACCTGATGCTGACGTTCCAGACGAAAATGCCGACGTGCTTCTCGGACATCTTCCGGAACCTGACGTTCAACAAGGCGAACTACGACGTCGTCGCCGCTGATTTGCACGAAAGGGCGTACATGATCGAGTCCGCTCCGTTCATGACGCGGCCGCTGCCGATGATGATCCCGATGTACCACTGGTGGGAAGTGCCCGTCATGTGGACGGGCGGCAAGCTTTACGACGGGATCGCAGGGAGCCGGCGGAAAGTGCCTGCGTCGCACTTCATGTCGAAGCAGGAGGCCATGTACAACTTCCCGACGCTCGCCGGGACAGACCCGAACGGCAACACGCTGAAAGGCTGCTTGATCCTGTACGACGGGCAGATGAACGACACGCGCATGAATCTGTGCATCGCCCTGACCGCGTCGCAGTACGGCGCTTCGATCGCGAACCACACCTCCGTCGAACGCCTGCTGACGAAAGGAACCGTCGGCGCGCCCGATTACAAGATCACGGGCGCCGCCGTCTGCGACGAGCTGTCGGGCGAAAAATTCGAGATCCGCGCGAAGCAGGTGATCAACGCGACTGGGCCGTTCACGGACAGCGTCCGGAAGATGGCGGATCCGAAGGCGCAGGACATCATCGTCCCCGCCCAGGGCGCGCACCTGGTGCTGCCCGACTACCTGAGTCCGGACCACATGGGGTTCGTGCGCATGACGAGCGACGGCAGGGTCCTGTACTTCCTGCCGTGGGAGGGTTCAACCATCGCGGGGACGACCGACCACAGAGTATCCGTCACAGACCTGCCGTCGGTGACGGAGGACGAGGTCAACTTCATCATCTCCGAGGCCAACGCTGTGCTGAACAGGCCGATCCGGAAGGATATCATCCGAGCCTGCTGGGCCGGGATCCGGCCGTTGGTTCGCAACCCGGATGCGACTGATACCAAAGCGATCGCGCGCGACCATGTCGTTGATATGCAAGCCGGCGGGCTGGTATCGGTGTGCGGAGGGAAGTGGACGACGTATCGGAAGATGGCAGAAGACGGTCTCGACAAGATGCTGGCCCGGAACCCGGAGCTGGCGAAGAAAGCGAGGCCGTGCTCCACCATGAACATGCAGCTGGTTGGCGCGGACCGAGCGGGCTTGGTCTGCTCCGGGGACTTCGGCAAGGTCGTGGTGACGCTGCGCGAGAAGTACGACTTCTCGAAGGGCGCGGCCAACCACTTGGTTTCGAACTACGGCACGCGCGCCTTGCAGGTCGCGCAGATCGCCGCCAACCTCGACAGCACCAGCTCCGGTGAGGACCCAAGCGACGACCTGCGCAACTACCGCAAGCTGTACTCAAAGTACCCCATGCTCGAGGCAGAGGTCCTCTTCGCCTGCCGGCACGAGTACGCGAGCACGGTATCGTCCACATTTTTTTGTGTCATAATATCGTGAGATGGATCCGACGAATACCCAGCTCTTGTACGGTGAACACCCCCGTCGACAACCTGAAAGAATATCGTACTTCCACCCCTTGCTTGACAACGAGACGCGATCGTGACAAATCCACCAGAATCACTGCCTGGCCGTTATGCCTTCGATTCTTGCATCACGCGACGATGAAGACGAAGCAGCAGACGGAGCCAGTACCTCCTGCGCAGTATGAGAGGAGTATACCTGTCTCACAAGATCCTCGGGTCTTCGCAGATCTATGCTTTCCGACCAGCAACGAATTGCAGACAGGAGGCTTCTTTCCATCCAAACACTCCTTGCTCTTTGTTCTCGCTCGGCCCATCCGCCCCACTTGCTTACTGCATCCTGAGGCGCCGCGATGGAAACGTGACAACCCACGCGAAGCGAGTTCCCATTCCCGGTGCGAAACGAAGTGTGTGGCAAGTGCGTGATGATATTTTCAATTTCGGACATGTTTTGACATCCTTGCGATGCATGAAACTCTCACTTCTTAATTATTTGCTGAACCCTGCGTCGACACGAGGTTTCGACCCCCACCACACCAGCAAGCTACCTGCGAAAGGCACCTCGGCGTTGGCGCAAACAAGGTCAGCTGCAGTTGCTCCTTCTTTCCCTCCTTTCTAGGTGAAGCGGAAGAGCGGCGCTCCGAGTTTTGTAACTTTGTTTCGGGGTGCGTAATGAGAACCAAAGAAGTTGCTTGAGGTAACTTCACCCAGACGGCCAACCATCCGCCAATTTCCTGGATTGAAGCATGATGACATTTTCAATTTCGGACATGTTTTGGCATCCTTGCGATGCGTGAAACTCTCACTACTTAATTATTTGCTGAACTCTGCGTCACACGGTTTCGACCCTGACAACCTATTTTAGTTAGCTGAGTTCATAGAGCCCTCCGATCATTGCTCGCATGCTGCCCGCAGCACGAGCTCAATTTCGGACACGTTTTGACGTCCTCGCAATGCATGAAACTCTCACAGCTTAATTTTCTGCTGAATCCTGCAGGGTTCACCCCGCCCACTCAACCAGCGAACCTCCTGCATAAGGCACATCGTGGCGTAAGTGTCACTCAGAAGCTTTAAACTGTCACTAGGTGCCTTCTAAATGCGTAGTTGCGGCACTCCGCAGTATTGTTTCCGAGTGCGCAATTGGGAATAAAAGAGTCGCTTGAGGAGACAACCACCAATCAGCTTCCCCGCAGCATGATGATATTTATAATTTCGGACATGTTTTGACGTCCTTGCGATGCATGAAACTCTCACTACTTAATTACTTGCTGAACCCTGTTCAACCCCCCGCCTAGACCAGCGAACTTCCTGAGGAAGGCACCTCTAAATTCGTAAAAGCACCCCGAGTACTGTTTCCGGATGCGCAATCAGAAATAAAAGTTGCTTGAGGAAACCCGTACCCCAGACCGCCAACCACTCGCAGCATGATGACATTTCAATTTCGGACATGTTTTGACGTCCTTGCGATGCATGAAACTCTCACTTCTTAATTATTTGCTGAACAAGTAAGGCAAGTAGAAGCAGTACTCCGAGTGCTGTTTCCGGATGCGCAATTCGAAATAACGTCGCTTGAGACCACAGCACCCCAGACGAACCAGACAACCAACCACCATTCAACTTCCCTGCCGCAGCATGATGACATTTCAATTTCGGACATGTTTTGACGTCCTTGCGATGCATGAAACTCTCACCACTTAATTATTTGCTGAACAAGTAAGGCAAGTAGAAGCAGGAGTGCTGTTTCCGGATGTGCAATCAGAAATAAAGGGCGCTTGTGGGAAACATACACCCAGACCGCCAACCACTCGCAGCATGATGACATTTCAATTTCGGACATGTTTTGACGTCCTTGCGATGCACGAAACTCACTACTTAATTACTTGCTGACCTCTGTTTCAACCCCCCGCCTAGACCAACGAAGTTCCTGAGGAAGGCAAGTAGAAGCAGCACTCCGAGCTGCTTCCGGATGCGCAATTTAAGAAATAAAAGTCGCTTCAAGAAACCCGCACCCCAGACGGCCAACCACCATTCTTTTTCCCGCCACAACATGATGACATTTCAATTTCGGACATGTTTTGACGTCCTTGCGATGCATGAAACTCCCACTTCTTAATTATTTGCTGAACAGTAATACAAATAGAAGCAACACTCCGAGTACTAGTACTATTTCCGGATGCGCTTAGAAATAAAGTCGCTTGCGGAAACCGATCCCCCACCAATCAACTTCCCCGCCACAGCATGATGACATTTTCAATTTCGGACATGTTTTGACGTCCTTGCGATGCATGAAACTCCCACTTCTTAATTATTTGCTGAACTCTGCATCACGGCTTCGATCCCTCCTACTGGAGTATGACCTACTTGCGCAACATAGTGCACACGCTACACTCCGGGTATTACTTCGCTTGAGGAACCACCTGCCAGATGGGCTACTGCCCTTCACCTTCCCCCGCAACAGCTGTTTTCTTGACGACCTCGCACACGCAAAGGCACAAACCTCATGCAAACTAGTTGTTTCTGCTCAACCAACCCAGTCCACCCCTCCTGATGGTCCATGGTGTGTGTCCTGATCGTTGTAGTAAGAACGCAGCACATCGGCAGTGCAGTAGTCACTCTGACCACCTCTTCGATCGTACCTGCTTCAGGCGCTTGTTCTCGTTCGCATAATCGTTTTCGCGCGGTCGCTTTGCGTCCTTTCCCTTCTTCGCCGTGATAGACAGCTTCAAGCATTCTTTGAAGCTGCAGCCCCCTGGTAACACCGTTTCAGGTTAGTGTGAGTTTGATCAAAGTAACATCAAGGCAGCCCTTACAAAGACCAGCCACAGTCAACGCCGCGTGGGTGCGGGCTTCTGATATTATTCATCATGTTTCAAACCCCCGATTGCGCGTAACCTGGAAGCACCTAGAGGGTGTCGGTGGTACAAAGGTGCAGTTGCCCGCATCCATCCGGCAATCAGCTCGCATCGGGGTGGTGATGCTACCCACCTGGACAAGGTGTCCTGCTGCCCCGGTAACACCGTGATAGACAGCGGCAATTCGATGCAGTTCCAGGGGATAGGAGGGGATCAGCTTAACAAACCTTGCGTCGCCAGGCTTCGTTCGCGCCCCCGAGGCTCCCTCAGGGCCACATCCATTGCGAATGTGTTCGTGTCCTTTTTTGGCTAGCCAAAGAGAGTAAAAGAGTGAAAGAGTACGTACAGTAGTGAGTAGAGAAGAGAACGAGTACGCGCAGTTGAACCTTTTTGCTCAGTCCGCCGTTTGTGCGAGCCACGAACCGTGGAAACTTGATGCCAACCCGCGCTTTTTCTCGTGTAAAATAATGGAGGTAGCACGTATTACCAGACCAGCGGAGGCCACCGCAAAAATATTTCTTACCTTTTCCTTATCCCTCAAAACCAGCACCAATAACAACGATGTCGGAATGCGCTGGCCCGATGGGCTCTCTCTCCATCAGTAGGGTAAAACCAACTTGTCTCACGACGGTCTAGCTCACGTTCCCTGTTAGTGGGTGAACAATCCAACCCTTAGACAATTCTGCTTGTCTAGGTTAGGAAGAGCCGACATCGAAGGATCAAAAAGCAACGTCGCTATGAACGCTTGGCTGCCACAAGCCAGTTATCCCTGTGGTAATTTTTCTGTCACCTCCGGCTTCATCCCATGAACATGAAGCGAGACCAAAGGATCGTTAGGCCATGCTTTCACACCAAGGATCGGTACTGAAGATCGTGTATCGAGCAAGCTTTTACCCTTATGCTCTACGCGAGATTTCTGTTCCCGCTGATGTGCCGCCCCAGCCAAACTCCCCACCTGACTGCCACAACGTCGCTATGAACGCTTGGCTGCCACAAGCCAGTTATCCCTGTGGTAATTTTTCTGTCACCCCCGAGGCCTCCTCCCGCCACACAGAGAAACGTTAACGAATTTCTCAACAAATAAGTCACACCACATACGCAGATCGTTGATGTCTTGGCTCGCCGCACCCGCTTGGCTTTCTTGGACTCCGAAGCAGCACTCGCCTCCGTGCCGCGGGTTGCTAAATTGGTATGCACCGATTCTTCGGAACACGAAAAACCTCTTGGCGAAAAACCCGTTTTCACAATTCATTTCCGCCACAACCAGCAACTGCCTAGAAAGCACGTAGCTTGTTACAGCTGAAGGAGGGAATCAGGTCGTACAAGTAAAGGGAGGGGTCGAATAATATCACCTGTGTTATTATTCGATTTGTCGATACTAAAAAAAGTTCCGGGTAGCCGTACAGCAGTAGGACCGTGGTATAAGACAACCAGACGTCAAATAACTGTTATTATTCGACCCCCCCTTTAAAACACCTGCTTTGTAGAAAACACTCGAGGAGGCCAGTTCAGGTATACCGCCAGTACCACAAGAAGGCGCTGACTAAAATTTAACCCGATTGACTGCACCAACAATGGCATGTGCCTAAAAGCACCTCTGTGAGTCAGAGCGAGTATCGCCTGCGCGAGAATCTTCACAGAGCATCACCTGTCGCTGGCTGGAGCGAACGAGGGTAGTTTTTCTGAAACAAGCGCGCAGAAATAAATGCCCCACTCTCACGACGGAGTGGCACACGAACGCGAGAGGAACACCCGGCCCGCCTTCCTTGTTTTTTTTTTTTTTTTTTTTTTTTTTTTAGCCACATGCAATGTGTGAGGAAACTGAACCGCTCAAGTAGGACCTTCTAATCATGATCATTTGCCAAATTTGCCACCTGAAACCACGTCCAGGATTTGGGCTCAGGGTACGGTCAACGAAAACTCTAGTTTCCCTTTCTACTTTCTCCTACTCTCGCGGTGTACGGTTTTTGTATAAGCAGGCTGCCCGCTGCAAAAGATCAAAGGAGGTAAATGTGCTGTAGCCCGCACGAAACACCGGTGAATCTGGGTTCAGTCGGGCGTAAGCGTTTAACAAAAAAGACCCACTTTGTAGTTGTATTGTTTCTTGAACGGGAAAACCACGCAGTCCTTTATCCCCGAGGTTTTATTATCCCGCAATCGAACCAGGTTGTAATATGGAGGCACACGGAAGAGCTCCCCTGCGAGGGTGCTTACCCCTGCGAATAAAAGGGTGCTTCTTTCCAGGGCAGGTATTCTCATCTTGCAAGGTGGCCGGTGCTTCCTCACGGGCCCCGACGCACGCCTGCGTCCTCTCCATCCAACCCTCTGCTTTTCTTCTTTCTCTGCTATCTCCAAGTTCTCCCCTCGTGCTGGCACCGCGAAGCGAGGTCCGTCGCTGCTAGCGGGCCCAGAGAAGGGAAATACAATCCCCCTCTAGCCTCCTTCGAAGTAAGCACAAAGCAGCCCCTCGAGTATTTTCCGCTTCGACGAGGGGTGGAGAAAGGGGGGTGTCGAATAATATCAGTTCTTTGACACACGTCTGGCTGTCTAAAAACACTACCACTACTTGATCCTGCTACGCTACCGTAACTTTTATAGTATTCGACGAATCGAATAATAGCACTGGTGTTATTATTCGACCCCCCTTCACATGGCGATGCGAGGCGGGCGGAGATCGGGCGGCAGCCCGCCCAGATCCGACGGCACGCGGGGGGGATGGCACGCAAAAATGGGCTGAATTGTATCGGCGCCATCCTTTTCTCTCTCTTTCCACCACTCCTGTACTCTCTCCTTCGAAGAAGAGAAACATAATAAAGCAAACAAACGACGCATTTCTTCGAAGAAGGCTTAGTGCGCAAACATGCATGAAGCATCAAACATGCATGAGAGGCAGTGTCCTGCCTAAACTGTTAAACTAGGATTTTTCACCCCGGGACCAGGTCGTGAAAACGGCTGAAGAAAGGGTAGTCTCCCTGCGCCGGCCACGCAGCCATCCAGACCGCTAGTCAACCAAGTGCCCGCGCAGCGGAGCAGTTTAGACGTTTCGTTCCGCGTATCGCCTGGCTACGAAAACAGCCGCGAAAGAACACTGCCGTCCTTCAGCTTCTTCGTAGACACACAAACTGCTCAATAAAGCGTTTGGGTGTTTTCTGGCACGAAGTGCCAAGAAACCGACACTATCAGACCTTCATACCCCAGATAAGCCCAAATCAGTCCACCCACCAACCCCCGCAGATGTCTGACGAGCTGAAATGGTCCGATGAAGAAATCAACCAGCAGAAGGCGCAAGCGGCGGCGTTCTTGAAGACCATGAGCCTCAAAGAAGTCGCGATGTCCTCTGCTTTCTAGAGACACTACAAAATAGCCTTGTCGTTCCGCGGCTTGTCATGGATTGCCGTTACGAGATATACTGTGACAAAGTCGCGAATTCCCCTGCCGTCTTGCGACGGGGAAAGACTTGTTAGTCACTCTCGCGTCCATCCATCGCTTGCTTCGGATGGCCACCGACAGTTAATTCACGACGTTTTCGTGGCCCTCGCGACTCGAGGAAATCGGAGCAGTGTTGAAATCGTTGTCTCGCAGTGCTGCAGCGCTGGTCTACTAGCCGGGAGATCTACTGCGTAGTAGTGGTATACATACTACCTACATACCAGCAGAGGGCCCTGTAGTACCTGTGGTATTACGTGGTGGCACTACGTAGTGGTATGTGGTAGATACCACACCTCGTATGGTCCACGAGTAGCTGAGGATTGCATCCACGAGCTCGTCACGAGGACCTCGAGGTCATCCTGAGAGGATACTGGTAGCTATTATGCACACCTACACAGTATGGTATCTACATACCACCGTATATACCACCATACCACCTCTATATTCCCAGAGGATGCTATGTATTTGGGGTCTTCGAGTCAAGCGTGCGGGGCCGCCATCATTTTCTGCAACACTTCCGTCGGCACGAGGTCTTTCACGACGGGTTTCCGTCTGCTTTTCGATGCGTTAATCAGCGAAGTTGCACGGAGCGCATTCGCGGTTAAACGCTCGCAGGCTCATGTCAGACGCAGCGATCTTCTACTACCCGTCTTGAAACACGGACCAGGGAGTCTAACACGTGTGTGAAGCTTCGGGGTCAAACCCACAATCCGCACTGACAGGGAGATGTGCCAATCCTGATTCACCGGAAAAGGATTTGAGGTTAAGTACATTGTTGGGACCCGAAAGATGGTGAACTGTGCCTGGATAGGGCGTCCAACGCGACCTCATCGTTCTCGCAGGGTCATTTGCCCCGAGAGTGCGCTTGCGTCGATTATTTTAGCGTATTGTTCAACACCGAGCGATATTCGCACGGTCTCCGCAACCCGCAAGGGGTTGGGTGTGCGTATTTCGTCCTTCTGCTTGCCCGTAGCCCAT
Source organism: Diplonema papillatum (assembly GCA_030068145.1). NCBI lineage: Eukaryota > Euglenozoa > Diplonemea > Diplonemida > Diplonemidae > Diplonema > Diplonema papillatum. The sequence goes on along the minus strand of JAPJBO010001094.1, from coordinate 36,302 downwards.
AGCGTCTTGCGGCCTGAACTGTGGGCTGTCGGCGCAGGTCCTGCACCGGTGTTCTACAGGTAACCGGAATGTGGCGCAAGCTACTTGTGGACACATCTGGCATCGAGGCAAGTCCCCTGGAATGGGTGATCCAGAGGGTGAGAGTCCCGTGTTTCCTCGAGCCACGAACCATGTTGGTTAGCTCCTTGTTAGCACGAGTCACTTAGTTCGGTTGCCGAGCTTATTGGCAGGGTATCCCTGCTAAGGGAAGGTGGCTCGCACTGTTTCAGAGAAGCTGCGAACCAGAATCAAGGTTTTGAGCGTTTTCAAGTCCCAAGGTTGCATACACCCTGTCCGCGCATATTGCCAAACGATTGCTGCTGACAAGCGCATCGTCTAGTGCCCGTTGAAGGTCAACTTGGACGTTCTCGGGAGGGGTTCGTCGCTGATCGTTTTTGTGCCGACCTTCCGGGGTTGTCTATCACCGAGCGTTCGCCGCTCCCGAGTCAGGGGGCAGTCGCGCTGCTCAGCCAGAATTTGCTGTTTCACGAGGAAGGTCAAGACGACCAACAAACGCCCAACTTTTCGAAAAAAGAAGAAGTCGCAACCCCAAGCTTTCAGCAAGAAGGCGCGCCTGGTACCGAAAACGAGGACTTTCAAAGGTTTTCGCAAGGATCGGAATTCTACAAAAAAAACCTAAAAATGGCGAGGTCTCAAAACGGAGACTGGGAACTCCCGGGAATCGCTTTCGAAAAGAAAAGATAGCAAAGAAAAAATATAGCTCGTTCTCTTTTTCTCTCTCCCACACAACGTATGTAGGTGGGGACCCGTTCTTCGGTAAGGATCCCTGGGGAAGCCAGCTATTCGCTCCCCCCCCACCATCGGTCCTCTGCTCCGTTTTTTCACTTCAACGAAAGCTCTGCGGGGGCACAGCATGGCTACAGCAGTCGCAGCATGTTACAGTGTAAACTGCAAGGTTACAGCACGGTTTACAGCGTGGCCAGCACGGATCCAAGACGGCTAGAGCATGCTTACAGCATGGAGACAGCAAGGTTACAACACGGGTTGCAGCATGAGTATGGTCACATGATTACGGCACGGATCCAAGACGGTTAGAGCATGCTTACAGCATGGATACAGCAAGGTTACAACACGGTTTGCAGCATGAGTATGGTCACATGATTACGGCACGGATCCAGGACGGTTAGAGCATGCTTACAGCTTGGATACAGCAAGGTTACAACACGGTTTGCAGCATGAGTATGGTCACATGATTACGGCACGGATCCAGGACGGTTAGAGCGGCAAGGTTACTGTACGGTCACAGCATGCTTACAGCATAGTTACATGTTGATGCGAAGAACATGTAGCAAGACCCTCGGTGCCGGCGACACACGAAGCTCTCCCAGGTCTGGGTCAGCTCACCTTCGTGGGGTCTGCGCGCTACGTTGCACTGTACCGTGCACTGCTACTCTGCACTAAGAAAGGAGCTGTTGGACTCTGACGGTCAGTCTTTTGGCTCGCGGCGGTCGGAGCCAGTACCCGAAGAAAAGCAGGAGGAAGAAAACAAAACAAGACACCCACTCCCTACGCCCATACGGGGCCGTTGGAAACACACACACACACAACACACACAAAAAAAGAGTGCCAACAGAGCCACCAAAACTGTTCGTCCTCGGGATCGACGGCGGCACGAAAAAAAGCTCGGCTCGCAAACAGAAAAGAAGCCGAAGGAACGCGAACACCCCCGCCCCCCGACGGCACTGACGGCATCAACGGCAGCGCCAACTACCTCCGGCCACTCGCAAGGAAGGATGGGCCGGCGCCTTCCCGCCATCGGCACCGACGTGCAGGTCATTGGTGGGCCGCACAAGGGGAAGACGGGGTACGTGTGGAAGTGCGAGGCTGCGGCGGTGACTCTGTTCTGCAACGGGCTGCCAGATCCGCGGGTGCGAGTGAGTCCTGGGGATGTGCGCTGGAAGCGGGTGCTACCGCCGGTGGGCACAGTCGCAGTGATCGTCTCCGTCGAGGGATACGATGGGTTGGAGGGCGAAGTCGTCGGATACGCGACGGTGGAAACAGCCGAGAAGAAGAGGACGTCCCTCGGGCTGCACTACGGAAGCAAAGTCTGCTCCGTCATGACCGAGTGGGGAGCCGTCCCCATCCCCCCCGCGAACCTGCTGTGGGCCCGGGAGGCCCCCGAATACCAGCACTCCGAAGAAGAGATGCCGCTGCCGCCTCCCGGCCTGCGGAGCTTCGACCTGACGGAACGCGTCCTCCCGAGAACGGCCAACCCCACCCAGCGACCCTCCTTGCACATCCCGCAGCCTCCTGCCGCGCGGAAAACAGCGTTGTACCAGCTGCGCCTTGACGACCCGAAAGCTGGTATGCACCACCGATACTCCGCAAGCTCACCCAGCCTCCTTCTTCCCAAACGCCAAACTAAGACTTTCCCTTCTATGCGGAGTCCTACACTCTCTTTTTCCCCCGTTTTCAGTTGCCGTTTCTTTTCATACCTCAAGCGAAGTTTCACTCTAGATATGTAACGATATGGTTCGTCGTAGAAGATCGCAGATCTTAGACGAATTGTATACCGATGATTACCTAACACGTGTACAAGGTTAGTGCCCCCGTCGCTATCGTCACTTCATCCGCTTGCCCGCACACGTGTCCTGAGGTATCACGGCGATCATGACCTACACGCCTGACGTTAAATTACAACAAATGGCTAGCCATAGTTAAAGTGTGCAAATATCTCTACTACCCGACTCCCAGCCTCAATGGTCAACCGGAGACCTAACCACACCGAACATTTACACCACAATAAACGGTAGATTGCACTTATATGTAGCGATGGCCTGCATTAGTCACTGGGCGACTACTAAGTGACCTCCTGGGAAAGCCTATTCTCACACATGGCGGCTATCTCGGGAGGCTACCCCTTTTTCTATATTCCAGTGAAACTTGCAGTGGCAGCATTCTCCTCATGATGAGGAGTCATGCTGGAGTGAGTAGCCGGCGGAGAATGCCTCTTCGATCGTGTGCGCAGTTGCCCTCTGTTCAGATGTTTTACATAAGCGCCAGCTTGAAAGGATATGCTCGACGATGCTGCCCGACAAAGAACAGAAGGGATCCCGAGTGCTGTATCTACCGAACCACGTGTTGAACGGACGTGAAGTCATGCGGGTTTACCCCTACACGACAAATCACACAAACACAACAGGTCAATGTCCTGAGTGAGAAAACAACACACGGTGGTGTAAGCGAAGAACAAATCAGAGAGTGTGCTTGTATTGTATTTGCCCCGTACCTCTATATTTCCTCCCTTCCATAATAAATTTCCATTCGGAGTCGAAGCAGCTACGTCGAGTATTTCCGGCCCGACGAACCCGGCACCACACGTCCCCACCAAAACCGCACAGGCCGAGCCGTGCGGAGCAAGCCGTCGATCATGGCGCCCGTGAGGCTGCACGTCCTGCACGCCGAGATCTTCAGCGTTGTCCTCCCGTCTGGCACCTCCGCGATCCCGGAGGGCTGGCTGCAGCTGCTGTCGGGCGGGTACCTGCGGGAACAGGACGACGAGGTGGTCCCTCTGGAGATGACCTGCCCCGTGTGCGGCGTCGGCTTCCCGACCGAGCAAGCCGGCGAGGAGCACTTCGAGGCCGCCCACCCGCGGGCGCAGCTCAAAATCGCGGTCTCCGGCGCCGCCGCCGCGCGGTCGGAAACCCGCTCGGAGCCGCTCAGGCAGACAGACTCCGCCTCCAGCGGGTCGTCGCAGTCGACCCGCGTCCACAGCTACCAGTACCCCACCGTCCGCCGCGAGCTCCCGGCCCGCCAGAACACCACGGGCATGGCCCCTGCGTGGTTCGTCCTCGCCAAGCCCACCCGGCTCGGCTCCAAGTCCACGGTGCGTTGAAGCTGGCCTGCGGGCAGCGAAACAAGATTAAGATTCTCCCCCCTTTTCAAATACCGAATGCTGTTCGACCGTGCCAGACGGTCAACTGCGGCTCCGGGCTGTTCTTTGCAGCTCCAGGGGATAGGGATGGACCTGATGCACCGTGATGCACCGTGATGCACCGTGATGCACCGTGATGCACCGTGATGCACCGTGATGCACCGTGATGCACCGTGATGCACCGTGATGCACCGTGATGCACCGTGATGCACCGTGATGCACCGTGATGCACCGTGATGCACCGTGATGCACCGTGATGCACCGTGATGCACCGTGATGCACCGTGATGCACCGTGATGCACCGTGATGCACCGTGATGCACCGTGATGCACCGTGATGCACCGTGATGCACCGTGATGCACCGTGATGCACCGTGATGCACCGTGATGCACCGTGATGCACCGTGATGCACCGTGATGCACCGTGATGCACCGTGATGCACCGTGATGCACCGTGATGCACCGTGATGCACCGTGATGCACCGTGATGCACCGTGATGCACCGTGATGCACCGTGATGCACCGTGATGCACCGTGATGCACCGTGATGCACCGTGATGCACCGTGATGCACCGTGATGCACCGTGATGCACCGTGATGCACCGTGATGCACCGTGATGCACCGTGATGCACCGTGATGCACCGTGATGCACCGTGATGCACCGTGATGCACCGTGATGCACCGTGATGCACCGTGATGCACCGTGATGCACCGTGATGCACCGTGATGCACCGTGATGCACCGTGATGCACCGTGATGCACCGTGATGCACCGTGATGCACCGTGATGCACCGTGATGCACCGTGATGCACCGTGATGCACCGTGATGCACCGTGATGCACCGTGATGCACCGTGATGCACCGTGATGCACCGTGATGCACCGTGATGCACCGTGATGCACCGTGATGCACCGTGATGCACCGTGATGCACCGTGATGCACCGTGATGCACCGTGATGCACCGTGATGCACCGTGATGCACCGTGATGCACCGTGATGCACCGTGATGCACCGTGATGCACCGTGATGCACCGTGATGCACCGTGATGCACCGTGATGCACCGTGATGCACCGTGATGCACCGTGATGCACCGTGATGCACCGTGATGCACCGTGATGCACCGTGATGCACCGTGATGCACCGTGATGCACCGTGATGCACCGTGATGCACCGTGATGCACCGTGATGCACCGTGATGCACCGTGATGCACCGTGATGCACCGTGATGCACCGTGATGCCCACCCGCGGGCGCAGCTCAAAATCGCGGTCTCCGGCGCCGCCGCCGCGCGGTCGGAAACCCGCTCGGAGCCGCTCAGGCAGACCGACTCCGCCTCCAGCGGGTCGTCGCAGTCGACCAGCGTCCACAGCTACCAGCACCCCGCCGTCCGCCGCGAGCTCCCAGCCTACCAGAACACCACGGGCATGGCCCCTGCGTGGTTCGTCCTCGCCAAGCCCACCCGGCTCGGCGCCAAGTTCACCGCGGAGAAAGGCAAAACGGCCCACGGCAGCGAACCACAGATCCAAGCAAAGGGTTCCCACCCTTTGCTTGATGCCAGCACCAAGCATGCAGGCAGTATTCTGGACATTCAACTAGGATTCCCCCCTCTTTTTCAAAGAACGTAAGCCAGGCCATCACCTCGTGATAGACTGTCAACTGCGGCTCCAGGGGTTAAAAATGGACCGGCTTAAAACGCGTTGTTGCCTGGCAAGTCGCCGAGATCCGGAACGAACGTCCTTCCGGAAAAGAAAGTTGCGCGGGCTCTTGGAAGTGAACGGAACTTCAGATCAACTTCAGGGAAAGAAGAGTAGTCGCCTTTAAAAGTGAAAACCCTTTGCTCGATGCTAGCATCAAGCATGAAAAAAGTGTTCTGGACATTCAACTAAGATTACCCAAAGAACGTAAGCCAGGCCATCACCTCGTGATAGACCGTCAACTGCGGCTCCAGGGGTTAAAATGGACCGGCTCAAAAACGCGTTGTTGCCTGGCAAGTCGCCGAGATCCGGAACGAACGGCCTTCCGGAAAAGAAAGTTGCGCGGGCTCTTGGACGTGAACGGAACTTCAGATCAACCTTTCTTTCCCTAGTCGCCTTTAAAAGCTAAAACCCTTCGCTCGATGCTAGCATCAAGCATGAAAGTCTTCTGGACATTCAACTAAGATTCCCCCCTCTGTTCAAAGAACGTAAGCCGGCCCGTCACCTCGTGATAGACCGTCAACTGCGGCTCCAGGGGTTAAAAATGGACCGGCTTAAAACGCGTTGTTGCCTGGCAAGTCGTCGAGATCCGGAACGAACGTCCTTCCGGAAAAGAAAGTGCTCTTGGAGGTGAACGAAACTTCAGATCAACTTCAGGGAAAGAAAGTAGTCGCCTTTAAAAGTTGTGCCTGCGCTCTTGACGATAGCATCGGGAGCCAGTCCGAGGCGCGTTGAAGGTGAACGAAACCGCAGACCAATGCCAGAGAACGAACAACAGCCTTTAAAAGTTGCGTCTAATCTCTTGGCGGTAAAACCCTGTCTAGTCCGAGGCGCGTTGAATGGGAATGGAACTACAGACCAGCGCCAGGGAACGAACAACAATCCTTCTCAAGAGTTGTGCCTGGTCTCTTGACGGAACAATCGAGGACCAGTGAGGCGGAACGAAATTGGCATCCGTGTGGTGCTCGTTTGTGTGCAAGACCAATGCCCGAAAAGCACGCGAAGAGCGCATTCGAAAGGTGAGGCGAGAAGCAGTGGTCACTCTGTCAAGGGACCAAATCACAAGCGCAACAAGCCCAATCTGAAGAAGGGGCGCCCTCGGTGCGCTTTCGTCGTGGCGCGTATCAGGATCCCAGTGGCAAGCATCAACGAAAAGGAAACCCGGCGTCACTGCAACGAAATCACCCTGGGTATCAAAGGAGATAGACAACGAGCTGCTAGCCAGTCTAATCAGAATCAGCAATCGGAATCCTCGCCCACTCGTCTCCGCCGTGCGGCACTCCATTGAGCTGAGGCACTCCATTGAGCTGAGGCACGCAGTCTCAATGAAGGGACCCGGGAGATTGCTTCCGGAAACAGCTCGGGATCTCAAGACCGGATATGTGGGTTGTCGTCACGTAAGCTAGCACCCGTGACACTGCGCTCGCAGCTTGCTGCGAGACTACCGTCGCGAACCCGCTCTGATGCATTTCCACTTTCAGGTTTGAGGATATCCGTGAGGGATCCAGTTCTGTTCCGGTGAGAGGCAGTGGCGCGCGATCAGCCGGCTTGCTGGCTGATTAAATTCCAAAACCTTTTTTTTTTTTTCCTGGCAGACTCGCACAAAATCAGCCGATTTTCAACAGTGTACGCTTTGGCTAGCCGCCCATGGAGCGGAATCAGCGTGCGCCGGCAAGATTTTTGTCGTAAACCGCAGACCTTCCAAAAATCAGCTGGCTGATTATTAGCCGGTCAGTTTTTCGAGAATTTTTTTCCGGCTGAAAATCAGCCGCCTTTTTCCTTAGCGCGAACACTGGTGAGCGGGCATTCCAGATGTGCTGCCGTTTCTTGGCGGGCTAATTCCCATTCTCGAACACAATTTAACTTTTTGCCCATTCTCGAACAGTCGCCTAACTTTTTGCCCATTCTCGAACATTGAAATTTGCCCAGGGTGGGATTCGAACTCACCACCCATACATCCAAAAAATCCCAGCCATTTTCGGGTTCGCCATTTCCGATTCCGATTTCCGTCGGATCCGTCCCTCGAACAAGGTGCCATTTTGGTTGGCTGCTGCGTCCCGGCTCGGTATCCTGGCTGCGCACTGGGTCATTGACACCGCAGACTACGGGTAAACGGTTTTCTAAAGGCATTGTGCACACAGATTCGTGCATAATTCAGGTATGCGCGAGTGACCAGCCCGTTCTACTTGTAGCGCTTCCTAATTCTGTGCCGAAACCTCTTCAGAATCAGAGCCATTTTACCACGAGTAGTAACCAGCGACGGGCGCGACGTCACGAATGACCCCAGAGGAGGAGCGGGAGAGACTCAGAGCGAACACCGCAGCCAATCAAGATTTGAGTGATGCTACTCTTACAGTAGAAGCTGCAAAGAAAAAGTGCCAGTCGTCTGAAAATAATCAGGAGCTGACGGATGGTGACTGGATCTTGTCCTCCCTGCCGCAGGCTGGCAGGCTGAGAGAGAGACTGGAATTGCCGGCGAGCCGCCAGGGCGCATGGCAGGAGCCATTTCTCCTGCCATCATGCAGTGTGCCAAGTGTAACCGCTGCCACTTCAACTCTGAAAAATTGACGAAAAAAATTGGACCCCGAATTTTTGACCAAAAAACTTTGACCAAATTTTTGACCCAAAAATTTTTGACGCAAAATTTTTGGCCCAAAATGTGAAACACGTTGCAAGCTGCTTCTCCTGTAAACAGAAAACCTGGTGTAGGTCACTCAACGGCCGCTGCGCAATTTGCAAGCAAGGCAACCAAACTCGGAAGTCTGTGCCGGATTTTTAACAGGGTAGCTCGCACGCCACCGCCACGTAGAAGAGCTTGAACTTCACAAGTTGAACAACCAAGAAACCGAGCGTAGATGCCGAAGAAGCTGTGGCCTGAAGTTAGCAAGGGTACCGTCTTCGAATCAGTGAACGCAGCTGTGTGTCTCGCGGTGAAACTTGAGGCAAAGTGCAAGCAAGGCAACCAAACTCGGGGAAAGTGACATTTTCACCACAAAAACTGGAATGTTCGAGAATGGGCAAAAAGTTAAATAGTGTTCGAGAATGGGCACAAACATAAGGAAGTGTACTATAATGGGAATTGTCCCGTTTCTTGGCTGCTTTTCGGCTCCCAAGAAAAACCACTGTTTCAGGTTTCGTTAGTTCTCTGTTTTGAGGATTCGCAACTCATGGATTTATGTGGCGACGGGAAACGAAGAGGGAGGGTCACCGGAGGGGTCTTCAACCCCTCCGGTGGGGAAGAATTTCTGTGCGGAGAATCGATCGCGAGCACCGCCAAAGTGTCGGTTTTATGCTGGGGGAACCCTGCGAAAAAGGAAAGCTAAACATAAGTAGTTATAGAAGGTCGCCAGATAACAGACTGACGCACACCCTCGAAACACAAAAAAAAAAAAAAAAAGACAAGAGCGAAAGAGAAAATAAATAGCCGAAGGGCGCCCATCTTCTTGGACCCAAGCAATCTCTGAACGGGGGAGACCCTGCCTGAAGGAACCAACCACCCTCGGGTGGGCTAGTCTGACACAAGTTGTCTACAGGGGAAAAAAAAAGACAAGCAAAATACGCAAAGTCGCCCGGCATCAGAGCGACGTAAATCGCCGCCGCACAAAAAAGAAACCCATGCAAGACCCGCCCGGTGAAGGAACCTGCGGAAACAATCAACCGCCTCCGGGTGATTAAGTCTGACATTTGCTGTCTGGGGAGAATTCAAGCAACAACCCGTCGGGTAGTTCTACCAAGGAAGCAACCCCCCGACGAGCGGGGGGGACCATGCAGCTTCCAAAACGCTAGGAAACCTGGCAAGATGCCCAGATGGGCTAGTCTGCCACAAGCAGTCGCTGGGGGGACGTGTGAGGTGGTCACGACCCACTTGCGACGGAAATAATAAGTGTTTTCGCATGTTATGTAGTCAACATGTGACGTGCCATGTGCTGGCATGTTTTAAAGCTGTGTGGTGTCTTTTTCGCATGGTACCGTCCTGGGGTTTATCACCATCGGTGTTGTAGTCCAACGGCGATGATTTGCGGCAGCTTTGTTTTGGTCCGGCTTTTTCCCTTGGGGGCTTGCATACTTAGCAGAAGTTCGCGTACCAGGCTTCGGAAATAGTGATGCATTAACAAAGGCTTGACCTGCATCTCAGTGTCGATTTTTTACTGGGCATCGATGGTGACGAGATACCTGGTTGATCCTGCCAGTGGTCATCATGCAGTCTCAGGGGGCAATGTATGTATGGATCAAGGTCGAATCGGTCACGAAGTTTAAGTTGCTGCCGGTCTATTACCGATGATGTAACTGGTTGTCAGGGGTCAAGTGCAATATAGACCAACTATTAAAACCCGGTACGGTACATGCCATGCGCAACATTAACAGCAAGTGGGCTATGATCTTGCCTTTTCTGTAAGGCGATTGATGCAAGAAAAGATCGAAGGGGGGCGAGGTCGTCAAACAAGGAGAAGGAAGAAATACTCTAATTCCGAATCCTTCAGTTTCCGATCCGCTCCTTTCCAACCTTGCTCTGAAGCAAGTGGACTCGATGCTCTCAGGGCTCAGCGCCTCTCATACTTTGTGTCTCTACAGGTCTCACCTTGAGACGCACCGCAACAAACAAGTTCGCAAGAACAAGGAAAAAAACACCCAAAAATAAAGGTAGACCCCCTCAAAACCAACAATAATAAAAAGTTGCTGTCTCGGTGCACATGCACCACGCGCAGATTGAATGGAAATGTACTTGCCAAACAAACCCACAACACAATTCTATCTCCTTCATTCGGCGAAGGTGCCCCCTCGCCCTCTTCTAGCGAGTCGTAGTCACAATCAGGGGCGGGGGGCCCTGAGTTTTTTAACTGAATGCTCAACATGGTTGTAGGGGCCTTTTCCCGAGACGGAATTGCCTGCGGTGGTAGCATGGGGTGGTCCTGGCTGTGGCAAGCCTGACGAACGAGGCTCGCACCGGTGTCCTGTGCAAGACACTGTGTCAACCGGAGTTGAACCAAGAACATAGTCTCGGCAATATTAAGTAGTAATTAATTTTTGTTTGTGCGCTGTGATGGCTGAGGGCACACCTAAGCAGGGCCGCATCCTCGTGTTGTAGCCGTGTTGTGTATAAGGCTTCGTGGGGGCCTGTTCAACCACCTCTTCACTATAGGGCACAAACCTTTCTCGACAGTGATTGGACAGTCGGGATGCCGGGGGCGGGTCTCCATGAAGAAGATAATTGTAAAGCAAGACCTGCCCCCTGCGCCTGCTGTCTCCGGCTGCTTCGGCAGACGACACGTACTACTACTACTACTACTGTGCGCACTAGCGGAACTCACCTGCTTTGGTAAGTTTCATGTAGTACGCAGCCAACGACTAATTTTTAGTACCAACAATGCATTGTTAACACAAAAAAGACAGGCGCTTCGTTTTGTTTGTGCGTGCCGGTTGATCGTTTTCCCACTTGTATTTACCCTGTGTGTATTCAGGTAAGGAATTCTGATCAACCACCAAAACACGCTGCCTACGTCTTTTTAGCCTGCACAATACATTGAAGGGCAACCCACAAGATTGTTAGTACTAAAAAAACATAATGGCGAACGGGGCGTCGTCTGGGCGTCGAAAAAGAACCAAGCTGGTGTTCGGACACGGGCACCCCCTTGGCCCCATTTTAGGATTTATGAAAACTCTGGAGTATGACCCAGTTGAGTTTTCCCAGGAAACCTTCGAAAAAGACTCGAGACTAGCATCGTACACACGTGAGGGGCAGCATTCTGCCCAAACACCAATCGAAGGTCTTCGCCCTGATGCTAGCATCGAACATTACAGGCGGTGTTCTGTCTAAATAACAAACTAATATTTCCCCCCTTCTCCTGCGGATCACCTGTTTTGTAATGAGACGTGCAACGGACGGTGCCACAGCATTATTGGGCAGCCGCTGTTAGCGAAGTGCGTGCCAATCCATGTGGTTCACACATTCAAAACATCTGCGAATGCGAAACAATGCGAAACTAGCATCGGCGCGAACGGCAGAAGTTTTCGACAACGTAAAAAGCGGAAAAATAAGTAGTAAAACGAAAACTCTGCATTTCCCACAGAGCTTGCAAAACAGACTTGCTATCGCTAGCATCAAACATACGTGAGATGAAGGATTCTTCCAAACGCTACAACTAAGGATTTCCCCTCCGTCCGCAAGGGGGTTAGTTGTTACCGTCATTGGAATGTTGAACGGGTAAATGACAGACCAGGTAAAACCTGGGGTGTCCCAGGTAGTCACCTGCGTGCAGGCTGGTGCTCCTGCAGCCTCCTACGGCAGCGGCATCTAGGGGTCGAGCTGAGTATTGAGCACCCGAAGGCGCGGTCGTGATATTCTGCAAGGTACCCAAAGTCGCAAACCCCGAAATAAAAAAATGCCGGAGCCGGGTAAAACCTGGGACACCCGGCCCCATTTTTGGGGTTGGTGTCCCAGGTTTTACCCGGTTCAACTCTAAAAATAGCGAGGAAGGTGAGACTGGCATTATTTGATCCTGCCGAGTTTGGTCTATTCAGTAACGCCGGAGTGACTGTCTACTTGCAACCCGCCTCATCCCAAACTCTTCTGCTGTTGTTTCGGGGTGGTGCTCATCGTGCCATGCGCTTTGCTCCAATCCCCACAGTAAACCAGTACTTGCAATCGTGCGCATTGTCATACAACCCACCGCGAAGGCGAAAAAGACGTAGACAACAAAACCATGATAAGAAGCAAAACAAAACACCTACTTCCTTTCTACCATACCCGTGGGTAATGATGAACGAAAACACACACACACACACACACACACACACACACACACACACACACACACACACACACACACACACACACACACACACACACACACACACACACACACACACACACACACACACACACACACACACACACACACACACACACACACACACACACACACACACACACACACACACACACACACACACACACACACACACACACACACACACACACACACACACACACACACACACACACACACACACACATACTAGCAAGCTTGCTTGAGCGCCGAAGGCGCGTCTAGTGGAATCCCGTTTTCCGTTTCCACCATTTGACGTACGCGATGCCTCCTAGTTCCACTCTTTAAGAGGTTGGACAGGGGTAGTATTACGCAAACATCCAGGCTGTTTCCCTCTCCGCTGTTTGTACTCCCCCTTCCCCCTTACCCGTGTGCCGCCCACGCGGCCCTCTTCTCCTTGTATTGCCGGCCGGCCGCTTCCCATAACGGTGCTTTATCCTTTTCCTGCCTTTTAGTCCTGAGTTCACCCACTGCAATCCATGCCACAAGCGGTCCAGAAGCTCGAAAGACCAGAAACGGAAAGAAAGGGATTCCACACACACACACACACACACACACACACACACACACACACACACACACACACACACACACACACACACACACACACACACACACACACACACACACACACACACACACACACACACACACACACACACACACACACACACACACACACACACACACACACACACACACAGCGGAGTGGAAGGGAAGAGAGCAGGAGAAGGGCGCAAGCAGCCAGCAATCCCGACCAACTGCAGGGCGAGCGAAGAATGCGACGGCAAGATGCACGAAGCATGTTGCACCCCGCTGCACCGCGTGTAAAAAGAGGCGATTGCCCCCAGATACATGTTGCAACCTGCAGCACAAGGGACATGAAGCAGGGAGCCTTGACCAAACAAGGCTGCACTTTAGATCAGCGCGTGGCCACCACGAGCAGCCGGCAGGACCATCAGCTGTGACGTGAGGATGCTGACGACTTGGGCTATACTCCGCTTCAGGGGTTACCCGCGATTGAATTCCACACACACACACACACACACACACACACACACACACACACACACACACACACACACACACACACACACACACACACACACACACACACACACACACACACACACACACACACACACACACACACACGTGGACGCACTCTCGCTAAGAGGGGGGCCACGTTAAAATAGGTTCTTAACACACACACACACACACACACAGGCCCTCCCTTTACCTGATCTCAACAAAAATACCTATGGACCCCTTCATCTTTACCGAAAGTCTCCTGGGGATCTGAAGACTCCAGCTCGAAACAGGAAACAACAAGCAAGTGTTTTCTGCAAGGCCCAAAAAGCATCATTCTTGGGACATTGTTTTGTACAACGTGTCCGCAGGAAATACTCGAGGGGGCCGCCAGCTGTGCTGAAGCCCGCACGAAACACAGGTAAATTTAAACAGGGAAAACTTGGCCGGGCGTAAGCGTTCAAAACGCTCCACGCTGCAGGTGCATTGTTTCTCCTCCGTCGAAATAAGCGCAGGGCGACCCCTCGAGTATTTCCATGCAAAATCTGAAAGTCAAGCAGCACGCATGAAGCAACTGCAAGCCAGATTCTGCCAGCGGCACCTTCTCCTTGTCGCCATCTTTAACCCGCAGTATCCGTATGGCGCTAACAAGAATTCAGACTTGGAAAGGTTGCAGCAGTTCGAAAACGTTCCTAAAACGCAAAAGCGAAGGCACTCATGCTGAAGGAAACGCAGTCAGCTCGCGAAAGGAACACGACGCGTTATCTTGGGACACCAGCCAACCTGCCATATGTAGTTGGCGTCATGCGTCGTCGCAGCAGTGTATCCCGCCGTCATCGTACGTGGGGTTTCAGCGTTTCAGCGTTTCAGCGTTATTATTACGATTTGCAATGACGGGCCGGCATGTTCGAATTTGCAGCTGATAAGAAAGGGGGGGGGTCGAATAAGAACACCTGAGTCAGTATTCGTTTGTCGAATACTAAAAGAAATTCCGGGTAGCCGAACTAGCGGGATCACGTAGTGGTAGTGTTTTTTAGACAACCAGACGCGTGTTTCATAACTGTAGTTATTCGACCGCCCCCCTTAAGAATTACGGGGCCGAAAATAAATGTCCATCGCAATTCTGGAAATCGCCGACAGTCGAGACAGCGCCCAAACCTGTCAGAAGCGTAGCTTCGGTTGACTGTACAAAATAACGACAAGCTCAAATGTGCGCGTCAGCGTTGTTTGGACCCCGTCTCGGAGCCGGTGCTGGCTATGGCGCGACGCGTTCTCTTTTTTCTTTTTGTATAAGCACCTGCTTTGTAGGAAATACTTGAGGAGGCTCAGTCACGAAAGATTAAAGGAGGTGACCCACACGAAACACAGGCAAATCTGGGTTTAGAGGCGGGCGCAAGCGTTCAACGAAAAAGCATTGTAGTTGTATTGTTTCTCCCCCTCTAGCCTCCTTCGAAGTAAGCACAAGGCAGCCCCTCGAGTATTTCTTAGAGCGACACTCACAAAGAAGAAGCACTGCATGCTGAACATCGTAGCTACAGCTTCTCTAAGCAACCTAATTCTTCGAGCTTCAATCAAGAACGCCGTCGCAAATGACTGAGCGACTCGCTGGAAAGAATGCGAAAAAAAAAAAGCAAAATCAGAAAGAATCTTGTGTCCCGTGTGAGGTGCGGCAAAAGTTTAAAAGCCCTACGTGTGTTTTGTTGCGTTTTGGCGGCCAGGGTGCCCGCCAAAGAGAAGTTCATTCTGCTTTTTCAGAGAATCGATCCTTTGTTATTCCATGCTCTATCATTCACGTCGAACGCCTGCTCGGACCGGGTTGCTTCATGTCGTCGTCGTGCAATACAGGAGCTGAGCAAGCCAACTGTCATATTTCTTCTCCGGAAAAGGCTTTTGGTTGTTTCATGGTACCTTTGGGGGATCTACCACCTGTCGATACACGGCTAACCGAAATGAAGAGATCCGTCCGAAAACAAGCAGGCGGTACGGCATCGTTGCTGATGGCAGCTTGTCGGAAGTTGGCCGTTCACCGAAGTCCCGCGTGTCCCAAATAGTGCTGATCGGCCCGACCCCTCCTGCGACCCCCAAATATCTCGCACTCCGCAGCCTGTGAGTCCCACAAGGCGGCAACAGCCTTTTATTGTGGGAAAATGAACGTGTTTGTCAAGACTAATACCGGACGACAGGTTTGCCGCTCCAACCGTCCAGAGCAAGAAAGGCAGCGTGCTTCCACTTCATGTGGTCAGCAGCAAGAGCAGCTTTCTGGTTCACCTTTACTCCAACCATGCGGCGTGCGGGCAAGCGGGCAGGGTGGGTGGACGAGAGTGACAGACACACGCATAAGAGTGAGGATAGTATTTTTGTACAAGCACCCGCTTTGTAGAAAATACTTGAGGAGGCTGCCAGCTGCAAAAGATCAAAGGAGGTAAATGTGCTGTAGCCCACACGAAACCCAGGTAAATCTGGGTCCAGTGGTGGGCGTAAGCGTTCGGTTCAACAAAAAAGACCGACTTTGTAGTTGTATTGTTTCTCCCCCTCTAGCCTCCTTCGAAGTAAGCACAATGCAGCCCCTCGAGTATTTTGTATAAGCGCCTGCTTTCTAGGGAAATACTGGAGGAGTCTGACACTTGCGAAATCTCACACCTTCTCCGGTAGCTTCCGGTTCAGCCGACTTCCGCGGCCTTCTTAAAAGCTTTCCAGCAAGCGCCCGTGATAGCGGCGTTCCTTCGTTTTCGCCGAGTCTGCAGCCATTTTTTGAACGAAGGGTCTATCGCTCGCTCACGTCTCCCATTGCGGATTCCGCGTCGTGGCCTAAGCCAACGTACGTTTTAGTTTTTTGTATAAGCACCTGCTTTGTACTTAGGAAATGCTCCAGGAGGCTGCCAGTTGCGAAATATCAAAAGCGTGGTACTCATCGACATGCCGGACTCCCCACTATCGCAACAATATTCCAAGATCAAAGGAGGTAAATGTGCTGTAGCCCACACGAAGCACAGGTGAATCTGGGTTGTGTGGCGGGCGTAAGCGTTCAGCGAAAAAGACCCACTTTATAGTTGTATTGCTTTCTCCCCCTCTCGCCTCCTTCGACCCCCTCCTTCGAAATGAGTACAAGGCAGTCGCTAGAGTTTTTTGTTCGCATGGCGAGCTGTGAGCCAACAGACGAACTGGCGAAGCTGATGTCTCTTCCTCGATGCACCGCCCAGACTCGAGCCTTTCAGTTCACTTCATGGTTAAGAAGACGACTGAAAGCACAGACACAAAGAGAGCTCAAAGCATCTGCAGAATAACACGAAAAGCCTCTAGGCAAAGCCCCGTTTTCACATTTCTTCTAAAAGGCATGCAAAGACGCTGAAAGTAAATAGTGTTGTCGACAACGAAAATCAAAAGAATAAACCAAAACTACGCACTTCTTCTATTCGGCAGGACCCGGGGCCATGCCCCGCACTCTCAGGGCATTGGTTTACGCTGCATTCTCAGGGCATCGGTCTCGTCTCAGGGCATGGATTTACGCTGCATATTTAGACCGACGGTCTAAGTAAGCAAGCCAAGATCGGCCCGGGGGAAAATAATAAGCATCGTCGGAAAAACGCAAAGCGCAGCGTTTTCGGGGAAAAAAATAGATGGGTTGGGGGTGGTATTTAAAACGGTGCGCGCAGAGGCGCCGACGCGCTACGGGTGATACATGCCGCGGTTACTTTGGACAAAGTTGCGGCCGAAGAAACAGTGTACCAACGCCCTCAAAACCACCCCCCCGTCAACGGTCAAGATCTGCAAACCCCAGGAACCTCTGAACCAATACCCCTGGCACTCTTCAAACACAACCAAACCGCGGGGCGAAAAACGAGCACCGAAACTATAATGTCGGAAGACACCAATCTGAACTTCGCCGGAGTACCCCCCAAAGAAAGCTTTCGCACAATAAGTCATTTCGGAGTTGGGGCTTGCACTAATAAACGAAGTAGCGGGTGGTCACCATCAAACTGATCAATGATAATAGCGATACTGATTGATACCCATGAGTTGTACTTCGCGTTTACAGGTATAACCCTCTCTCCGGGGGGGGGGCGTTCACATTTTTGCCAGCTTCGTTTTTGCCCTTGATGTGCAACCTTTGCTCCGAAATGTTTCTCCCAGTACAAATGTACTATTAAGAACCGCAAGAGAACAGTCAAAGACAAAAAAGCAATTCGCTCTTGATACCCGTCGGCTTCCCTTCCGCTTTTGTGCCTGTTTGTTGGTACGTGTGTGCTTGACGCGCGGATGCCCCTGGAGCATGTTCTTTTGGGTATTACAGGATGCCATTCTTGAGCCGGTCCATCCCCTCTTAATAGACCGAAGAATACAGCACCGGGCAATTCGTTGCAGCTCTAGGGACTAGGGATGGACCTGATAGACCGTGGCGGACCGTGATTCACTGTGATAAACAGCAGCAGGCAGTTCGATGGAGTTTCAAGAGATAGGGACGGACCGGCTCAATTGTGTACCGCACACTTGCGCGGCGCCTCCATCTCCTGCCGGAGTGCGACCCCCGCACGATCGCGGGGTAGCTACAACGCCAAGAGGAGGTTGCTTCGGCATGCATTCAGTAGCACAATCCTCCCCCAGCGCGAGCAACTGTGTGGGAAAGTAGAAAACAAGACCTGCTGGGTGCACACGGCAACCAAATGCCGCGGCGATGCTTCACCAGCTTCGGCTGGCACCATTTGCGCACTTATTCACGGTTACGACGTACGGTAAACCTAGACACTAATATAGCGCAAAAGCATCTGCAGAATAACCTCTAGGCGTAGTAGTGGTCAACCGCATTATCGCATTTGAATTTTGGCGTCAATTGTCGCATTTTCATTCGCGTTGTCGCACGCTTAAAACCTGACGACGAATACAGTATTATGGACTACCGCATATTATCGCATGCCGATTCTATGCGGCAATTTTGTGCGACAATGCGATAATTATTATCGCATGCGAATCGTTTGACCACTATGGTAGCCTAGGCAAACCACTGTTTTCACACTCCTTTTCGTTGGGGTTGCGTTAGGCCCGTTTTCCCCCGGGTAGAGCTTGTTTCGTCATCGCCTCGGTTGCACTAAAGCACTTAGCGCAGCCTGCACCATTGCCTTTCCGTTGCTTCGGCTGACTGAAGGCTTCAAATACAGAAGAAAAGGCGTCAAAAACTATACATATGTAAACGTCGTCAAAAAAATCCTCAACCAACCCCCAACCAGCCTCTGACCTAGATGACAAAACAAAAACTTGCACTCTGAAAAGGAGGAAAAGTGATGCTGCATGCACTTCGAACCCCCCGTCCCAGAAAATATGTCGTGTGCCTGTTTTTGAGTTTTGCCCCAATCGCAGACGCATGGCGCCGGTTTGTCGTGTTGCCACCGCAAAAGGTTGGCTGCGGATACTCATCCGGGGCATCTCCCGATGCATGGTATCTACGTAGCAGCAGAACGTAGTGCTAGAAAGAGGGTCTCGGAGTAAGCGCCAGCTTGAAGGAAATGCTCGACGATGCTGCCAGACAAAGAACCGAAGGGATCCCAAGTGCTGTAACTACCGAACCACGTGTTGAACGGACGTGAGGTCATGCGGGTCTACCCCTACACGACACATCACACAAACACAACATGTCAAAGCCCTGAGTGAGAAAACAGCACACGGTGGTGTGTATGCAAAGAACAAATCAGATTGTGTTTGTGTTGTATTCACCACACCCCACCTCCATATTTCCTCCCTTCCATTCGGAGTCAAAGCAGCTACGTCGAGTATTTTTGCGAATGCCTTTCGACACTGGAGTAGAAAGAGGGGGTCGGGTTTAAGTCCCAAGTGCGTTCCGTTTCCCCCCCGGGAGTTCTGTTGGGCTCCTGAAGAGGGGTTGCATACTCGCCGGGAGAAATTCCAGGCCAGTTTTGTTTCACGCGTGCTCGCTTGGGTTTCGACTCCTGCGCGAATGGGGTATCCACAGAGGGCGTGAGTCCCGTATTTCCTCGACGAGCCGTGTTGGTTAACTCCTTGCTAGCACGAGTCGCTCAGTTTGGGAATGCTGAGCTACTGGGCAGGTATCCCTCTGCTATGGCTAAATATCTCCGGAGGCCGGTAGCGAACAAGTACAGTGATGAAAAGATGCAAATAACTTTGAAAAGAGGGTTAAAAGTCCCTGAAACCGATGAGTGGTAAGGGTTGGAGATGCGTTCAAATCAAAAGTGGCTTTCGTCATACAGCTCCGACAGTTGTAGTTGCACACCGCGATAAAGAGCTGTCGGTTACAGTCTCAATCAGCTGATGAAAGCTGTAAGTCTGGCAGAGTGACGGTGTGGGCTGGACTATGGCGATTCTCTTGGTGCGCTTGTTTACCAGCAGGAAGGGAGCAGGACTAGTCGACATTACCGCCGATTCACATCCCACGTCCCTCGGCACCCATTCCACCAGCACTTTCTTTTTCGCCTGTCACGAACAGTTAGCCCCCCCTCACCTCTCTTCCTCTTTTCACTTTAGTTCCTTTGTTTGATTGTGTTCGCTCGCCGCCGTTTGTCGCAGTCCACCCCGCCCCCGTTGTTCCCTCCTTCCGCTGTCTTGTGCCGTGGCGGCCAGTTCTGGCAAGCAGGGGCTCTGGGAACGATGAGGACCGCGGCCAGATGCGGTATTCGATGGGATTCACAGAAGCATGCGACTCATCAGGTCGCCGCACGCATTAGCGGGCATGGGCTCGCCCATGCCCCATGAGCAGTTGAGTGTCGTGCAACGGGGCCACTCCCTGCTGCAAACGGTTGATGTTGTCAAATGTGAAGCGGTGAGTCGTTGGGGCCGTCAGACTACTGTGTTTTTGAGGCGCCGGCAGTCGGAGAAGGTCCCGTGGTGGCGGGAAGGAGTTTAGTTGCCTACCAGGGCATACACCCCGCAAGGGCTGTATGCACCACCACCCGCTGCACCCGCTGCACCCGCTGCTGCTGTGTGTACCTACCAGCACCACCCCGGTATGCGCACCTACTACCACCTGTGAGGATGAGATCGAGAGAGTGTGCCCCGACGGGCGACCGAAGGTTGCCCGTAGAGCCCCGCACTGAGTGCGGGCTTCTAGCGCTGTGCGCGCGCCACCCGCGCGCGCAGCGGGGCGCGCAGCGCTAGAAGCCCCCCAGGGCGTTGTTGTTGACGTATCTCCGGGGTGAAATATCTAATTTCCCAGACTGCTTGTTCGACTCTCGGTTCGACGATTGGCTTGCGGACCATTATCGATCTGGATTGATGAACATGTGGCGGTGCGGGGCGTCATTTTGCCCGATTGACGTTCTGTTTGCGAATCCTTGGTCCAAGAACGAGCATCGCGTATCTTGTGGATTTGAATCGCAAGGTTTGCTCCGGAAACAACAGGAAATGCGAGCGCGCTCTAAAAGAAGTCGATTCGTCGGCTTAAAATACCAACAAAGACGTAAACGTACTGCCACCGAAAACCGCAAATACGACACGCGTACTAGTATACGTTGCTTTTTAAGGAACCTTTTCGGCAATGTTCACGGAGACTGTAAAACTCCGGATCCCAAAGCGAACTTCACTCTAGTACACTATAGTCGTGTTCTGTCTGTACATCAAACACAGATTTCTCCCACCCGAAGGAAAGGGGCAACCCCAATGCGCGTCGAAGAGTAGTTTACCATGCGCAGGTCGGCGGCTCTCCTGCATGCGGAGACGGCCCGCAGCCCGTGGGTGGTGCTGGGCTTCGACAAGCCGGCGGCGGGCGGCCAACGGCCGCTTTTCGCGACGAAGCGGGAGGTCGCCCAGCGGTACCGGGAGCTGGTCAAAGTGCACCACCCGGACGCCGGCGGGTGCGAAGACGCGTTCCGGGCCGTCAAGGCGGCGTTCGAGCTGGTGAAAAACGGTGGCCGCATCGTCCTGGCCCCCTCCCCGCAGGGCCGCTTCGACGACGGAGCCGACGAGGACGGCGCCGGCGCCGACGAGCACTCCGCCGTGAGGAACGCGTACCGAGAGTTCTGGCAGGACAAGAAAACCGCCACCCGGGCCGCCGACTTGGCCGACTTGCGCCGGCAGTCCGCCTTCATGTACGCGAGCTCGGTCGCTCCAACCTCAGTGACCGCGAGGAACTTGCGGTTAAACATGTACTCTTCAGGCTTCTCAGACTACATGAAGCGCATCACATTAAGCCCGCATTCCACCATAAAACCGGGGATTCTTCTTTGTTCCCGCGTGGCACCCGACTTAGAGTTGTCGATGGAGTACAACGAGCTGAACGACCCGATTGGAAAGGATAGATATCTCTCTAGTTTGTCGCCCGAAACGCAAGGTCCGGCCGCTGTGCTTGTGTTGAATCAAGAGGGGCATCGTAGCACGGGGGTTCTTCTCAACCGCGGGGATTATGGGGGGCCGCTGGAATGCTCGGTCGAGCTGCACGACGATGGTTCAGCGCCCGGCAGGCAGCGTCTGTTCCGGGGATTGTACAGGGGCGGGACTCCGCGGGAAGGTGCGGCGGTGTTGCGGCGGCACGGCGTGTGCATGTGGGACACGTCCGACCTGCCGCGTGAGGTTTCAGCCGGACTTTGGTCCGTGCACGACCACCTTCGCGGGACCGCGCTTCTCAACGTTGGCGACAGCTTGAAGGAGCTGCCGGACGCGCCAAGGGCCCTTCCAAAGCATGACGTCACGGACCAACCCCAAGACGTGCTACAAGGCATGCAGGAGCTTGGCGTGTTCAGCTGTATCCCTTGGAAGTAGTCCCAGCGTCTGTTCCGGGGATTGTACCGCGGCGGGACTCCGCGGGAAGGTACGGCGGTGTTGCAGCGGCACGGCGTGTGCGTGTGGGACACGTCCGACCTGCCGCGTGAGGTTTCAGCCGGGCTCTGGCCACCTTCGCGGGACCGCGCTTCTCAACGTTGGCGACAGCTTGAAGGAGCTGCCGGACGCGCCAAGGGCTCTCCCAAAGCATGACGTCACGGACCAACCCCAAGACGTGCTACAAGGCATGCAAGAGCTTGGCGTGTTCAGCTGTATCCCTTGGAAGTAGACCCACATCAACGTGGGGCCAATCGCTGGACATGTGTTGATGTGAGTTCTTCTCAACAGCTGAGAGTTTCCGAACTCCCGGTTTGCTGCGGGAATCCGCAGCACACGCCAAGCCACCCGCTTACCAGATGGGTCGGGGCTTGTCGTTGCACGGGAACCGCCCTGCGCAAAATCACAGGGATACCCCTTGAATGGTTTCGAGTTGAGTCCCCCCTCCTCCATTCTTGCAGCCACGCAACAAGCACCATGCAGCAGCGACAAAAAGGCGCGTGCTTGATAGGCTCCCACCACTCCATCCAGTACCGCAAACCCGTTTCCCTTCCCCAAGAACGGCAAGCGAGAACGCGTGAAATGAAATAGTTTGAGGTTGGCGCGCCTACGTTACCGACCGGGTTTCTCTCGTGTGAAGAGTATCAGTATTCTGGCGGTGGGTCGGGTCTCGGCAGAGCTGAGCTCCGTCAGAAAACGGTGCCCTGCTGGAGCCCCGTTGTACTAACTAACGGACTCCAAATCCCGACGCATTTCCGCGGGATGGGTCAGCGCTGGAGCCATGTAGCTGCTGTTGTTGTCTCAATGTGTTCAACCGTTCAGCGTTCCTTTCCCACATTGCTACGAAGCACTGACCACATACCAAAAAGGCTGAGAGCCGTAGCCAAGAGAAATTAGGGTGGCGACAAAAGACGCACAGTGTACGCAAACACATCGCGTTGGTGACATTTTGTGCTCAAGCTCGTTTCGTGCCTTCGAAAGACGCAACGGGGGAATTGGGGCGTCTTCTGGCCTTTCGTACTGGCACTGTGTGTGCGAAGGACCTGTTTTGTATCTTTACATGGCAGGTTCCAACGCTGCCAACTTTCTTTTTTGTACTGACATGTCCAGCGTGGTGTGTTGTGGGGCGCGGTTTTCCTTGGGAGCGACGCTTTGAGGCAGGTGGCCAGACCCCGTTTCCCGCATCGGGCGCAGAACGCCCCCGCGGTGTGGATCTTTCCACAATCGACACAGCAGTCGACGTCTTCCTCCGCGGCCTCCCACTCGTCGGGGACGCGGACAACCTGGATCGGGGACCAATCCACGGCCTTGAACACACAAGCCATAGCACGAGCAATTGTTTTTTGTTTGTGCGATTTAACCTACATGTGTTCTGGTTAAACCGCTGCCAACGTCCTTTTTAGCTGTCGTCGAAGCCAGCCCCGCCCCTAATTCTTCTGGTGTCGATTCGAGGTGGTCGTGCTCATCTAGCCATGCGTCTTGCTCCTATTCCCTCAGTAAACTGCCAGAAAGACAACAACTGAAGGCGCAGAACGCTCATTGAACGAAGATGAGGAAAACGGTGAAAGTTGTCAATTGGAACTTGCAACACCTCCCTGCGACCCCTTTAATATTTTCCCTTTTCTAATTCACACGCATTTCTTCGAAGAAGGCTTTATCATGCAGGGTCAAAACCTTGTGTCTTTTTGGAAATGGCCAATTTTTTTTTTTTTTGAGCAGGCCGAGTTCCAGGCCTCTCTTCAGGTTGTTCTTCTTCCTTTTCACCTGGTATGTCTTGAGTTAGGGATCTCCATGTGAAGCACGGACATGTAAACTGTGACAGTGACATGAATCTTCAGTTTGGTGTTTTTGGAACAACATACAGTGCATAATACAGATACGTGATTTTGGCCAAAAACGGGTGTTTTGCGCATCTGGACGTTTTTTGGCCTGAAGGCTTTGTACACCCTGACCTGTAATTTATGGCCCTCTAATTTGCGGAATTCTATTTTATGGCCATGCAATTTATGGACGAATTATTTATTTTTTGGAGGGGCCCAGAATTAATATTTCCTGTCCAGGCTCTTGGACAGGCACTCGACCTTTTTGGGGACAGGGAACTAGCTACTCTAGGGGGTGCCCCGACCACCCACCACAGAGACAGATGCTATTTATGCCTGCGCCGCAGGCGCGGAAATCTTTGGCCAGTCACACAAAAGCAAATGCTTGTTTCCGATAGAGGAGGATGTTCTTGTTACAAAGTACCCCTGACTGGTCCCAGCTGTTGCGATCGATGGACTGTGGGCTGGGCTTACTTACGGCTTCAAACCTGATTGGACAATAGTGATTGAACTGACCGGTCGCTATGTGTTCTTCTCGCCGAGCCCTTTCCTGTCCATAGCATGGCCAGTGACTTGTTGCTTTGCTATAATTTGTGGTCAGCTAATTTATGGATTTGAGCCAATTCACCTAGCCCCCCTGAAAGTGACTTTAGCTCGATTACGCGTCGATTACACTCGATTACACTCGATTACGCTCGATTACGCTCGATTACACTCGATCAACATTTGGGTGAATTGGGGGGGTACTGCAGTAATTGATTAAAGGCGTGACACTCAGCCAATCTTGATAGGCCGGTTCAACGGGCCCACTAACGCACCTTCTTCCGGGGCTAAAAAGGTGCTGATGACAGGATATTGAAATTGGAATAAAAACAAGAATATTAGTCTGAAAAAATGACCGCGACAGGCAGTGTAGCTGGAGACCAGGAAGCTCGGGCTGACTCACGGAAGCAGGTTGTCGAGTGCGTACGGGCTCGGGTACCACTATCTCGCATTAGCTCGTCTTCTTGTTGCGTTAGTATAGTCCTTTGACAGAGTGAGCCGGTGCCTCTCATCTCACCTTTAAAACACGGCTGAGTCACGCATGCTCTTGACAGACGCTAGCGTCCGACATTTCGCACGCGCGTCGCAGTCGTTGGGTGGTATTGACAAGGGGTTTCATCGGACACTCGGATGAGCTTCGTTACTTCACTGGAGGCCCGCTTGGCTGCCTTCGAGTTGCGTTTCCGCGTTGGTGTTGTTGCTTCGCTTTTGGACTCCTTCTTCGACTTCGCACGGTCCCAACGTCCTGGTCTGCCCTTGGTGCACGTCTTGCGCTCAGTCTGCGCAGTTCGTCTCTCCTGCTTGACTTCGTGATTCCATCGAGCCTGCTTGCGCTCCCATCCCGACGGGTAATGCGTCTGCGGTCGAAAACTGCCATTCAGTGTTGCAGCTTTGTGGAGCCCAGCCTGCGGTACGGCTCGCACCTTGTCGCCGGCCTACTTCGCCGTCTGCTCTCGTGCGGCGGCTTCGTAGGCGCGCATCACAGCTTCAAACGCCTGCTGGTTTGCTATTTGTGGTCTCTTGTTGAGTCCGGCCATGTTCCCGCCTCCGAGAGACGTCAGGACGTTGACTTGCATCTCAAGCGCCGGGTGAATCGGCGTCTGCACGATACTCGTCAGCCGTCGCATCGCGCTCTTCATCGCGTACGATTTCGCGGTCGCCGAGTCCCGATACTCGGCTGTCGCTCGTCTCTGAACCTCATCCATCGCGTGATTCGATAGAGCATCGGCGTCTTCTTGTTGCGTCAGTGGGGAGTCATTTGCATGCAAATGAGTACCACACTATCTCGCAATAGCTCGCATATATTAAATTTAGCGCAGTTAGTACTTGAGCCTTTAGGCATTCGGTGCGGGCCAGTTCCAGGCGATAGGGTGTTCGCCGAGCGCTCGGTAGGCACCTTGTCCTCGGTGACATGGAGTTTCTGCTCCGGCTTGGGGGTGGTGACTTCGTCATTGCCGGGGATGCAGGAGAGCTTCCGGGGAGCAAAGATATCCTCTGCCTGACGTTCTCGTACCTGGACACGATGGAGCAGAGATGGAGGATGCGGCTTGTGTTTGCAGCACTTGTGCGGCAGAAGGATCCAGCAACGACAACCAAGTATCTCCAGTACGTGCTGGATTACTTTCAGAAGCTGCAAGAGTCGCTCCTTGCCTTGGGGTTCGATCTCCCTGGCGATGCACTGCTCCCAAGGATGAAAAAGGTGGTTACAGACAGAGGCCTCTTCACGACGGCTAGTGAGTGTACGCCTGTGGGGCCGTTGACGAGGTCATCATGGAGCCCGTGCATCGCCTGCACCTTGCTGACAAAGCCGTCCAAAAATGTCTGGCTACCGACCTTCCTTTCAAGGAAGGTCGGTCGCCAGACAAGGACCTTTGCGATCACTTAGCGCTTCTTCATCATTCATCATCCCGTCTTGCTAGGCTGCTCACAGTCGCTCGAAGATCTTTCTGTCCCTTTTCGCCACCAACCCGCCTGCAGTCCCCGTGCTCGCTGCCATGATTTAGAACATCTTCATCTCGAGAGCTTCCGGTCTCATATGCACATCGCCCATGGGCCAGTCAGGGGTCCACCAGTGGTCGAACCCAAAATACTAGTGTCAATCTCGATCACACTCTACAACGCTCTACTACACTCTACTACACTCTATTACGCTCGATTACACTCGATTACACTCGATTACACTCGATTACGCTCGATTACACTCGATCAGGGGGTAGGTGAATTGGCTCAGGATTTGTAATTTCTGGACGAATTAATTTACTTTAGGCGATTTTTGGCGAATCCATAAATTAGAAATCCATAAATTAGAAAGCGGGGTGTATTCGGGCACAGCGGGAGGCACAGCTCTTGGGGTCATGGGTCGTTTCGGTTTCGGGTGGTGCGAGTGTGAGGCGTGTCTATCCAAGATGGTGTGTGAGGGCAGTACTCATGGCATTCACGGCTGGCAAGGGCACTTCACAAAGGCAGAACACACGGCCTCTGGATACAGCTACTACGAACTTCACAGCATAGTCTGTAAAGGTCGGAGAGGCTGAATCAGGCTTGATCCGAGCCAGTTCGACGAGCACACGCGGGAGCTCTTCACGTGCGTACTCTGCCGACCCTCCTCGACCCTCGACCCTCCGCCGGCCCTCCCTCCCGTGCACACCCGGAGCCCCACCCAGTGTGTACTGTAGTACACCTTGACACAAAATCCGGACACGAATTTATATATAATATCACGGTTGGCATGTAATAATTATTATTAGATTCGATTAGATTTTATTAGATATTATTAGCCTGTTAAATTCCGCTCCTTCGAGGGGGTCGCTCGGAGCCGTTGCTCCCACTCGTCCCGCGCATTTAACGTACATTTAATGCCGCGTTCGCCCAAACAGATTCGGTGGTTACGGTCCTTAGCTGGCCTGCTAAAGCTGTGGGACAGAGCCGACGGCGCAGCCGCTGCTAGCAGGGGCGGCCTGTGCGGGACTGACTAAGCGACGGAGGCGGCAGGTGCGCAACCGTGGCGGTTAGTCTAACAGATGGAGCTCAGCTGGCGGCGAGCAAGCTTGCGTTTGCTGGCCGACCGCGCCATTCAGCTCACGTGTCTATTGGATTGTCCCAATGGCTCTTATCCCAATGGACCTTGGCGCAGCGCCCGAACGAAGGAGGGAGTGAAGCACTGAACGGTAGCTAGCCTCGCCAACCGCTTCTCCTTCGCGACCTCAGAGGACGCGGAAGCGCCGCCAGGACTAGTCGGCGGCCGGCCCTAAAGCACTTCCGCTATTGCTGCGTCTACAACACGCTGGTCGACTTCTCTCCACTTCGGCAGGACACCCCGGATGGGAATTCCCGCCCACGCGTGTAGGAGCCTGCTGGGCAGGTCCGCGATGTTATCAGCCCCCGGGACTCGTTCGAACCACGCGTCGCCTCTGGACCTGGCCAACCGCTCCCAGAACAAGTGAACGGCCGCCCGCAGCTCCCTCGCCCTCGTCCTCCCCTGCACGAGGCTGCCTAGGACGACGTCGTTGTCTACCCACACCGAAACGGTAAAATCGTCCTTGTCACGGAACCACAGCGCGAACGCCACCGTCACTGCCACGAACTCCAGGTGGTGAATTTGCAGGCCCGCGCCTTCCTGGGGAACGGGGTGCGAGAAGTACTCTATCGCTACGACATCCCCATCGGTTATCGTGGCCATCATCGCGCCCAAGCCGAAGAGGCACGCGTCCGTAAGGAGCACGTATCGGGTTCCCTCGCCCGGCTGTATCGGGTTCAGCGGCACGGTCCTCCGAAAGCACTGCTCGTCCTCCGCCAGAGTCCTGACCCACCACCCCAGAGCCTCTTCGAGGTCGCCGCCGAGCTTGAATCCCGCGAATGTCGTGGACGCGTTCGACCTCCTGAAGACGGGCTGCAGCGGGACCCGGCCCACCCTGCCGAAGAGCGCCGACGTCGCAAAGCCCAGCTTTCCCGCCAGGGAGGCCGCCTCACCCGGTGACAAGGAATCGCGGGCCAGCACGCCCTTCAACATGTGCACCAGGCCCTCCCTCCTGGGGGCCGAGATCGCCACCCCCACGCCTTCGCTTGCGATGGTGAAGACTAGGCCGAGATGTCGGAAACTGTGCCCCTCGGACGTCTTGTCTTCGTTGAAGGACGTGTGGAGGATGCCCTGCAGAAGCTCCAACACGTCGGTCAGGGCCGTGTCGTCGTTGGCGGGGCATGGGGACGCAAAGTCATCGTAGTATTGGCACAGGGGCAGCTTCAATCCCCTGCGCACGACCCTCGCCAGGACCTTCGCGAATGCGTTGTAGTGAACGACCGCCGCTGCCTCCCCGAACGACAGCCTTTCCATCCTGAAGAATCTGACCCGGCCCGTCGATGGGTCCTCGGCGACAACACACCTGCAGAGCCTGGACCTGGATGCTTCCTTTTCACTCCCCCCCTTCCATTGGCAGCTTCACATTCTGGAACCCAAGTCAGGAAGAATAGTAGCAACCCAAAGAGGGCCAACATCTTGCTTTCTTTGCTCTAGTTGTAGTAGTGTTGTTGTTTATTTCACCTGTTTTCATTTGGGTCGACCAGTTGCACCTTATGAATCCACTTCATTCAGTTGTCCTGCAGCGCTGGTGGGACACAATACTGAAATGAAAGGGAGCAGAAGATAGTTGAAGCATGGCTAAAAATGAAAGAGAGTTGAGGTAAAAGTGCCTCAAGACAGAAATCTGGTTTAGCCTGTGTTGGCAAGTGTGGCCTCAAGACAGAAACCTGGTTTAGCCTGTGTTTCCTCCCAAAAGGGAAGATCAAGACAGAAATCCAGTTTGACCTGTTGGCAAGTGCCTCAAGACAGAAACCTGGTTTAGCCTGTGTTTCCTCCCAAAAGGGAAGATCAAGACAGAAATCCAGTTTGACCTGTGTTGGCAAGTGTGGCCTCAAGACAGAAACCTGGTTTAGCCTGTGTTTCCTCCCAAAAGGGAAGATCAAGACAGAAATCCAGTTTGACCTGTTGGCAAGTGCCTCAAGACAGAAACCTGGTTTAGCCTGTGTTTCCTCCCAAAAGGGAAGATCAAGACAGAAATCCAGTTTGACCTGTTGTCCCGAGTCAAAATCTCTACTTAGTTCTGAACCCAATCTCTACTTTGTCACAAAGTAGAGATTGGGTCCCAGGACAAAGTAGAGATGGGGGGTGGCTATTTTGGGTCTACTTTGGGTTGAAAAATTGGGTGAATTTTTTTGGGTCAAAATTTTGGGTCAAAAATTTTGGGTTCAAAATTTGGGTGAAATTTTTTGAGTTGAAAATTTTGGGTTGAAATTTTGGGTCAAAAATTTGGGTCAAAATTTTTGGGTTCAAAATTTGGGTGAATTTTTTTTGAAAATTTTGGGTTCAAAATTTGGGTGAAAATTTTTGGATTCAAAATTTGGGTTCAAAATTTGGGTGAAAATTTTGGGTCAAAAATTTTGGGTTCAAAATTTGGCTGAAAATTTTTGGGTCAAAAATTTTGGGTCAAGTTTTTTGGGTCAAAAATTTGGGATGTGCTCAGAAAGAAGACCAGCTCCATGTGTCCCACCACACCCATCCACATCCTGATAGGCTGCCGCTTTTTGCAACATGAAGGCATGCCCCAGTGCAAAAAACTCAGAAATTTCCGAAAAATATTTAGGAAATTTTCAACCCAATTTTTGACCCAAAAATTTTCACCCAAAAATTTCACCCAAATTTTCAACCCAAAATTTAACTCAAAAATTTTCACCCAAATTTTGAACCCAATTTTTCAACCCAAAGTAGAGATGGACTAACCCAAAATAGCCACCCCCCATCTCTACTTTGTCCTGGGACCCAATCTC
Organism: Diplonema papillatum; assembly: GCA_030068145.1. Classification (NCBI taxonomy): domain Eukaryota; phylum Euglenozoa; class Diplonemea; order Diplonemida; family Diplonemidae; genus Diplonema; species Diplonema papillatum. The sequence continues at coordinate 5,857 of JAPJBO010001094.1, read as the reverse complement.
TACTTTGTGACAAAGTAGAGATTGGGTTCAGAACTAAGTAGAGATTTTGACTCGGGACAAAGTAGAGATTGGACAAAGTAGAGATTGGGTTCAGGACAAAGTAGAGATGGACTAACCCAAAATAGCCACCCCCCATCTCTACTTTGTCCCAAGCCAAAATCTCTACTTAGTTCTGAACCCAATCTCTACTTTGTCACAAAGTAGAGATTTTGCTAAGTAGAGACCCGCCTGAGACCTGTCATTTCTGGCGCGCAGCTGTCGGTACGCCTCCTTGTGGTCCAACCCCATTGACTTGAACGCGGCGCCCGGGTCTCGTGTCGTCGCCCTGTGAGCGACCCTCCTGGCGACTTCCGCGTAGACGTCCGCCGTGTCCAGCTTCACCGGCGTCGCCATCCGGACGGCCTTGTTTATTAGGGCCATCCGCCCGTCGTCGCAGGCGCGCTCCTTGACTCGGGGAACGGGCTCATCGGACTTCACCTGGCGGACCATGAACCTCCTCAGGTAGACCGCGTTCGCCGGTGGATTCCGGAGCTCGACCACGAAACCCGCCTCCAGCTCCTTTCGGACCGAGCTCCAGATAGCCTCCTTGTTCGCCGGGGATTCAGCACGTATGGCCTGCGTAGACCTTGCCAGGACGTCGGGTTGGCGGCGCAGCAGCTCTTCTTCGGTGATCTCGGGTTCACCTGGCGGGCCAGGCGAGTAAATCTCCTCGTACCCCACTACCCCCGACATCGGGCATCCCGTCCTGAGGTGGTGCAGCAGAGCGTCGGCGCCCCGGATACCCAGATCCCGAAGCATCTCGTCCAGGAGGTCCACGTGGCACGGACCAGCCCCACGCGGCGAAAGTTGTGAGGACCTCTTTCTCCAGCGGGTCAAGAATTCCCCGCGCATGCGCTGGGCTTCCCGAACCGGTGTCGTTGCGCTGTATTCTATCGCCGCGGTCATTTCGTCGTCGATCTGGGTCATACCCTTCGAAAGCGCGCTCGGCGAAGTCATACCTTCTCAGCACGTCCTGGAGCTGGAGCCCGTCCCCGGGCCGGCCCGGAGCCGAAGAAATTGACGCTGCAGCAACGCAGCGTCCGGACAGTTGAGAGGGAGAGTGAGTGACAAGTTGGAGAGGGCGCTGATGCGCGGATGAGGTCGAGCCCCTCCCGCGTTGCTGGTGTGATGAACTCAAAAATGATAAACATGGGGGGGGCAGAGCACGGTCGGCGAGTCAGCCGTTGGGCTTGCTCCTCTTTGCGTGCCCTTCGTCCTCATGCTGACGCGTGCGGCCCCCGGACCGCCGGGGCCTTTGCTGAGCTTGAGTCAGCTGATGGTTTCCGGGGGGCCGTGGAGGGGGGGCGGCCCGGGCGGAGACCTCCCCGCGCTCCTTCTGGGTCGGCTCCCTGTGGTGCGCGACCCCAGTAGTCCTGGCCTCGCTGATACCCTTCCAGTATAGCTCGTTCAGGACCCCGGGGTAGACGTCCAACATCTTCGCCTTGGCTGCCTCGAGAAACACAGTATCTTCCGCGGCCTTCGGCTCCTCGGCGATCAGCATGCGGAGCTTGTCGTCGTACTCGGCCGCCATCTCATCGCCCAGCTTAGCCGCTATACCTGCTACCACTGCGGGGTATCCCAGAATCACTGGCCACGGTCGGCTCCCGAAGCACCCGGTGAGACTGGCTACAACCATGTACCTCTGAAGCACAAGCACCCTCTGCACCGCGTCGAGGCTCCCGCACACCCTCCAGTCGGACTTCTTGGGGGTGTAGGGTGCCTTGCTCACATCCACGTAGGGCAGAGCCAGAGCCGGGTTCGCTTCGACTACCGCCTGGTAGGCGTTGAGGGTGGCGCGCACCGGAACAAGGACCGCCGGGAGGCTGGTCAGTCCAAACTCGTGCAGCCGTTCCTGCACCACCAGCTCGTCCCTTGCCTCGCCCGGCCTCCGCGATCGCCTCTTGTCTTCCTCCCTGGCAGCCTCCCTCCTCTCCCGGGCGGCGTAGCACCCGTACCACTTCTTCGCCGCCGTCCGGAAGCGGACCGGGATCGTCGTCGGCATGTTCTCCTTGCCTTCGACCACCGCCAACTCCAACAGGGAGCTGTGGCCACTCGCCAGAAACTTATCGACCACCGCGACGAACGTCTCCGGGGTCTCGTCATGCATCCCGGTGGTCCAGGCCTCGTATACGACCACGTGTAGAATGCGGCGCCTCTTAAACAGCTCCCTATCGCCGGCAGCCCCCCACCTTCGGTCCGCTTCCCTCTTGATCGCATTGTAATGAATCTCCGCGTCTTCTCGGTGGAACCATTCAAGCGCTTCCAGCTCCTCAAAGATCGGACCCATACCTGGCCCGCGGAGCGCGGCTTCCCTGCCACCCCAGAACGGCGCAAGATTCAGCTCCATGATCGTTTCTTCCCTTGATTCTTTCTTTCCTGACAAGGGGTTGGAACAGGCCGGACGCGGCCACTTCGTCCCCCTCGCGGACATCCGACTTCTTGCCGGAGGCTACTCCGGGATGCGTGCTACAACCGGGCGGCGCGAGCACTATGTCGAGCCCGGAGCCCGAGAGAAAGGGGCTACTGATAGCAGGCCAGCCGAGCACTGAGTCTAGCAGAAGACACGCGCGGCAGCCGGGGCAGGCCCGACACCACTACCAACGCCCAACCCGGAAGCTTGAAGGGGAAACGTGAAACGGGGGCAGTGGCTTATATATGGGTCTGGTGCTCGGACCAAATCCGAGCAACCAAAAAAAAAAAAGGACAGAATGCCCCGGCTGAGGGGCCCAGTAGTAGTGCTACAGTACAGCAGTCACACTAGCAGTACACAGCACCGGTTACTGCACCTTTGGATCATCGTTGAAGCAACGTACACCTCAATTTTGGAACCTGCGACTGGCCCAATAGCTTGAAAAAATTTTTGGCGCCTGCGGCGCTGGTATTTCTGGCTTGTGTATTGTTTCATGACGTGTTGCCAAGAAAGCGAAGACCGCGGCTGTCCGCCCTGCTGTTGCAGATTACTGCCAAGTGTTCTTGAATGATCCCGGCACACTGCTACAGTACCCCAACACTCGCCTTCTTCGCATGGCTCTTTTGCTTCCGAAGGTGATGGACAGTAGTGCCAACCACAAAAAGGTGCACCCTGTCGGATACATAAACGTGCAGTTGTGCCGCAACTGGGATTTTTAGTAACTCCGAACAACTTATGGACAGTTACGTGGGAGGAATTTTTATATAAGGCCCTGAACGGGGGGAAAAAAAAAAAAAAAAAAAAAAAGAAGGCGGGGTAACTGATAGCAGGCCGCGCAGAACCACTAAGTCTATCAGCAATCGCGCACAGCGACCGGGGCAGGCCCGAAGACCACTAAGTCATACCCAGAAGCTTGAAAAAGAAGGCGGAGTAACTGATAGCAGGCCGCGCAGAACCACTAAGTCTATCAGAAACCACGCGCAGCGACCGGGGCAGGCCCGAAGACCACTAAGTCATACCCAGAAGCTCGAAAAAAGAAGGCGGAGTAACTGATAGCAGGCCGCGCAGAACCACTAAGTCTATCAGAAATCAGCGCAGCAACCGGGGCAGGCCCGAAGACCACTAAGTCAAACCCGGCAGCTCGAAAAAAGAAGGCGGGGTAACCGATAGCAGGCCGCGAAGAACCACTAAGTCTATCAGAAACCACGCGCAGCAACCGGGGCAGGCCCGAAGACCACTAAGTCAAACCCGGCAGCTCGAAAAAAGAAGGCGGGGTAACCGATAGCAGGCCGCGAAGAACCACTAAGTCTATCAGAAACCACGCGCAGCAACCGGGGCAGGCCCGAAGACCACTAAGTCATACCCAGAAGCTTGAAAAAAGAAGGCGGAGTAACTGATAGCAGGCCGCGCAGAACCACTAAGTCTATCAGAAATCACGCGCAGCAACCGGGGCAGGCCCGAAGACCACTAAGTCAAACCCGGCAGCTCGAAAAAAGAAGGCGGGGTAACCGATAGCAGGCCGCGAAGAACCACTAAGTCTATCAGAAACCACGCGCAGCAACCGGGGCAGGCCCGAAGACCACTAAGTCATACCCAGAAGCTTGAAAAAAGAAGGCGGAGTAACTGATAGCAGGCCGCGCAGAACCACTAAGTCTATCAGCAATCGCGCACAGCAACCGGGGCAGGCCCGAAGACCACTAAGTCATACCCGGAAGCTTGAAAACAAAAAAGAAGGCGGGGTAACCGATAGCAGGCCGCGAAGAACCACTAAGTCTATCAGAAACCACGCGCAGCAACCGGGGCAGGCCCTAAGACCACTAAGTCAACCCGGCAGCCTGAACACAAAGGAAAAGAGAGAAGGGCGGGGGTCGTTAGCTTGAAGAGAATTGGAAAAGGACAAAAGAGAAAGGGCCGTCAGCGTGGGAAAGCATATTCGACCCTAGGTAGTGTCGCCAGTCCCGGAAAGCGACAGAGCCCGAAACCCCACAGACAAGAAAATTCGTATCCTGTTTGGTGGGTTTCGTTCTCTGCTGGCGCTTTGCACGAAATTAGCTGGCATTAAATTCCCAATTATTACGTATTATTAGATCTAATAATGGGTAATAACTAATAATTTCTAATAATTTCTAATAATAATTATTACCTGGTAATAATTTCTAATAATTTCTAATAGTTTCTAATAAAACCTAATAATTTCTAATAATTTCTAATAATCTAATAATCGCCTGTAGAGAGTCCCCACGATGTGGGAGGATCCGGGAAAGACTACTCAGTCGGACTAGGCTCTTGGCAATGAAGCCGCGAAAATGGAGGGAACCCAGAAATCAAAGTAGCTACGCCCAAATCTCAGACTTGTACTCAGTGAAAATATCTGATTTAGCTTTCGGTGAAGATCTGCAGATTGTTCCTCCAATCTCAGATTATGCACTCAGCCCAAAACTCACATGCGAGTTCAAAATCTGCAAGTTTGTGAGCGAAAACCCGGCGCCCGCCCAGAAAACATCACGGTCCCGGACGATGCTCAATGGCGACGAACGCAAAGAAGAAGAAACACGAAAACAACACCAGAATCCATGCCAGGCAAGAGACTGGGTGGCCTGGCAGTGCAAGCCAAGCGGTGACGCCAAGGTGTTTTTAAGCAATGGTATTGTATTAATGTCGCCCCATAATGTACTTAATCACCGCAAGTCCCAGCGCTTCATCAAAGCGGTTGTGGGTAAGCCGCGGTGAAAAAGGCAGGACGTGACTATGGTGCTTGCAGAAGACAGTCCGAAGAACCGGCAGAAGATCACAAGCAGGCCGTACATTCCGCGTGCAGATGAACGTGAAATGACACGGGATCGTATTGTCTGCTTCGGTCGGGTTCCAGCGAATGCCGATCATCAAAGGCCACATGCAACGGACTGTATGCCCAGCGAACGGGATTCGTGCTCAAAAGAAGGTTTCCCAGATGAGTTAGACCCCCATTCTGCCCTAAGAATACGGGTTCTGGCGGGTAGAGGTCGCATACCCCACGTGCCACATCATCGTCCTCTGCCAGGATCTTGCCTCAAACCTCTCCTACCTCTTTTGGCATCCTTCCATTTCGACTTAGCAACAAACGGAATTGCGAACGGGGTGAACGGAATGGTTTGGACGCACGAACACCCACCGTGACGATCACCTTCCACTCCTAGGGGCACTTTTGCTGTGAGAATGCATGGGAAAGTCAGGTAATAATGGATTATTACCTGGTAATAATATCTAATAATGGGTAATAATTTCTAATAATCAGGTAATAATATCTAATAATTTCAGGAACCAGGTAATAATATCTAATAATTTCTAATAAAATCTAATAATTTGGGGCGGATTTCGGAAATCTAATAATAGGTAATAATCGTGATTATCTGCCAACCGTGATATATA